>VNKB01016522.1:0-11077 GCA_008042735.1 Drosophila leontia | reverse complement strand
TTGGCCATTTTTGCAAAATTTTATAAGGGGTTACATCATTAAAATTTTTGATTTTGATATAAAATTGAATTTTCAACATTTTTAAATGAAGTATGCAGATTTATTAAGTGCAGAAAATCTTGCACAGAACAGTTTTCCGATTTAAAATTAATGCTCTTTTGGCCGAGTTATGATATTTTTAATTTCAAAAAATCAAGAAGTTTTTTAATATAAAAAATCCGATTTTATAATACAAAATAATATTTTTCTAAGTGAAGGAATCATTTCCGACCCCATAAACCATATATATTCTTGATCAGCATTAGCATGCGAATCTTTCTAGACATGTCCGGAAGAAATCGATTTTTTGGCCATTTTTGCGAAATTTGATAAGGGGTTACATCATTAAAATTAGCAAAAATGGCCAAAAATTTTGATTTCTTAAAATTTTAAATTTGGTATGCAGTTTTTTTAAATTAATAAAAACTAACACAAAACTGCTTTCCGAATCGAAATTAATGCATTTTTGGCTTAGTTATGATATATTTTAATTGTTACCTGCAAGGGTATACAAACTTTGGCTGGCCAAAGTTAGCTTTCTTTCTTGTTAAACTTACGATTTATTTCAGTTTTAAAGAGTTTCTTCCAGGCTCAAAGTCTGGATAAATTTTACTGTGAAAAGCACTAAGTTCGAGTTCCACTAGGGGTTGACTTTAGCTTTAAACAAAGAAATTTCTTAGTTATAAAATCTTAAATTTCTATATCAACTCCTATCCTGCTATTTCTATTCGAACCTTACCCCCTAGTGAGTTTCCACTGTTGTCTGGTGTCTTTCTTCAGCAACGATCGACGGGCGCATGCAAAACCAGAGCATCGATCATTAGTGGTGATTACTGGGAGTATGCACAGTATAATAATGCTTTTTAGCACCGATTAAGACAATCCGAGCTGGCAGGCAGCTATCGCAGTAATTATCCACTTAGCGCTTGTTAGACAACCCCGATTCCGATTCCAAATGTGATTCTCATGGCAGCGACATGTCATTCGCATTGATGGATGGGCTACCTGGTTGATGATGGAGCACCACCCGTCCCGAGCCGCAACTATAGCTGAAACTCGCATGCATAATTTATATATTTATGGGCAGCAGTATCGCTTCCACAGACCATTTTCGGTTCGATTATTTTGACCAAATATGGCAAATTCTATATTGTGACCAGAGACAAAGAGCCTGAGAGGTGGAGAGGCAAGCGAATGGAAGGATGATTGGGGCAAAAGAAGTTCCCCACTGGCAGTCCTGGTGTTAATGACTTAATTAAACCACCAGGCGAAACGTCCGCTCCGAAGTCGCACTCCTCGTCCAATTGGTGGCTGCTCCGCCAGTAGTCCGACAATTTCACACTTTTTGCGTGGCGATGGCAATATCAAAAGTGGCACGACTGGTGGAACTGTCGCAAAAAGTCCAGAGCATACAGGTAAAGTATACACACACGTTCAGGAGCAACAGAGGTTGAGTAAAGGGGGTAATTCGGATTATTTCAGGTACTCGAACTGTTACTAACTAAAATTCTTTGATTTTACGTAATATTAAATATTTATATTACATTTAATTTATATTTATTTAGCTGAAAAATATATAAAACCTTTTTGCAGATACCATTTTTAATCAAGTATCTTTAGCTTTTTTTCATAAGTTTTGTAGCAATATAAAGTCTCTTCTTAAATTTGTAGAATTTATTTCACTTAAGTTTTAACTACACCTAGCCCCTCCTCTGGACCGCCACTGGCCTGGCTTAATCTTGCTCTGGCCAGAAGATTTCACGCATGTTCCGTGCCGCGTATCACTTGACGATGCTGGGGTTGACGATGATGATGAGGATGCTCGTTCTCCTGCCAGCTCTGCGCCTTCGCAGCGTTGATTAATATGCGCAGTGCTGACCAAACAGTAGCCGCGTCCAAATGCTTCAGCTCCTCCATCTCACAGCTTCTGCTCCTGCAACCGATGGGCGAGCAGATGACACTGAGCCGCTCGCCAGTCGCCGTCGCTGTCTGACATATCCATTAGGCGGAACAGAACAGCCGAAAAGTAAGGTCTGAGAGTGCGACTCTGTCCGCGACCACGTCCCCATCATAATTATTAAATGCAGCTCAATACATTTGCCACGAATCGCTGGCATTCCTGCGCAACCTAATGCCCAAAGATATTTCTTGGGGCCGCCGCAGCCGACGTCGGCCTTATGACTATGGAATGCAGCCCAATCGCACCAGGAGCGAGTCCGGTAGGTTCACTCTTATTTAGGGAAACGACTCTGAGATGTCCTGTAATTAGGAAACTAAAGAAATGATTATTATTTAGATTTGCTTATCATTAAAAAATGAAAAGGACTCTATATAATGGTTCCTTTAACCGGTTCCTGGGTGGCCTTGGATTACAAATAGTAAAGCTTGCAGAAGATCTTTCTTTCTTCAACTATTACTAACTTATAATAGAATATATATTCCATATTCCAGATCTTTGATTGCCCGAGGTTCCTAGGATATTCATCCTTCTTTTTATAACGTACTGTCTAAACAATACATAATACCCCTGTTCTCATCAAATGACGGGTATAAAAATGTGACTGCAACTTTAACTTTGACTTGGGACTCGGCAGTCGGGACTCCTCTAGGCTCCTCTCGAGGGACTCCACTCTAAACGCCGGCGCGTCTGCAGGAACAGGAACAGAAGCTGGAGCTGGAGCAACAAGAACGATGTAAATTAAACAAATACCTGAACACAGCGCCGATCTTTCATCATCGATGCCACATCCTGGCCCCCTCCCGATTCCTCCTCGGTCCTCGTCACTTGCTTATAAAGTTATTTCATCTTCATTCTCAATCACTGAGCCGGCGATTCCTGCTTTTTCACTTCGACCCATTCCGTTTCTCGATTTATTGAATTTCGTATAAATTAAAATATTAAATATTTTCAGCGACGAAACCTTTTAATTACCAAGTTTTGTTGTTATTCCTTCCTTTTGGTATTTCTGCCAAATATTTCATAACCTTCGGGCTAGGTTAACGAACCCGCAAACCAAAAATCACAAAGCATAAACGGACACAAAAGGAAAAGCGATTTTGTGTAACGTTTAAATTGAATTTGGATCCCTTTTTGAAGGACCCCCCCGTGTGGGGTCCTCGTTGAAGTATTACAATATTAATACACACACTTGGGTCAGTTATGGTTAAAATAAGTTGCGCCTTGGGAACACCAATAAAAAATTAAATACAATACAGCATGATTGACATCGAGGTGTTGCTTTCGCTCAACGTTCTTTGAATATTCAGTGTGGCATTTGCCACATAACAACCCTCGTTGTTCCACTGTCACCCATATAAATATTCAAATATTCAGGTACATGGAATCAGATTAAATTATCTTAAACAAATTGAGGCGCAGACAAAGGGCAATGCCGGAGGGTGGAAAACCCGAAACTAAAAAAAGCGAAGTACATTTAAATTACATGAGCTTTTTAGGGAAAGACTACTACCCCAGCTCCAGCTCCAGCTCCAGCTCCTGCCCCATCTCCAGTCCCAGCTCCAGCTATAACCCCACCATATGTAGGCAGAGCACACTAGACTGCAATAATAGACATTTACTTTCTGGCCGCGGGCTCCCCACAAAGAGCCAGCCAAATGTGGTTGTCCTTTGTTGATTGCGGTTGCCTTTGTGTGGCTAGCGGGAAAGCCTTTAAAGCCTGCCCAAGCGATCATCAAAAAATTGCTTTTAATTACCTTTTAATTGTTTTCGCAAAACGAATTTGAGCTGAGCCAAACTGGTGTGCGTTTTTGGCCTAATTACACAGCTCATAGCCGCCTGTCTCCCAAAAAAGGGTGAGTGGAGCCGCCGCCTTGGCGCGCGAATTTCGTCATTTAATGGACCACTGGGCGTATGATTCGATTGGACCAGTGACACACTTGGCCGGAGCAACTCACTCCGCCGGAGTTCCACGGAGTTGGATATTTTGATTAGCACCGCAAGCGCAATTGTCAACAATATGATATTATACGCTCTACTCGGGGAATAGCAAGCCCAAACTGAAATTCCATGGTTCGTTAGGCAATTCAAATGAGATTGCGATTGCTTTTTGAAGTTCAAGGAGCAAGTGAAATGACTAAGGGGAGCTCTGCTGAGCTTTATTGATTCAGAAATGTATATATTAGTAACTTATTCAATATGATTCTGGTTGATAGTTTCAGTTTCTAGTTTCAAGGGAACTACCACTACCTACTATACTAACCCTAGGCAATGTATTTATAAACAGTTCATCACCTATTCATCAACATTTCATAAGCATCAACATGGCCAATTGACATCTTCAGTACTGTGCCTATAGAACCTAGAGATATTTTTCAGAATTGTTGAGAATAATATAAGCTATAGTATGGAGTTTATTTAGCTGTAAAATGTATTAGTTTTATAGTAACATATTTATAAATTATTTCTCAAAGTACCTTGCTCTGGATATGCAGCTGAAATGAAATTTATAAATATAGATTCAATACGTTCTTATTATTCGTACTTCCTTAAATCTGTCATCTGTATTATTTCATTCCCTTGCTGGCTCCAGAATGCCCCGAGGCTCTTACAATATTACATTTGCATTTCGGCTTGTATCTCTGCGCCTGTGAGTCCATGATTCGATTGTATCTCTTACTCCACTCCCCAATTGTGGCGCATGAAAGGTGATCGATACCATAATGAGCGCATTCAGAGGACATTGCCGGTGGGTGGGGAGGGCAGGTGAAGGAGATACGGATACAGCAGCAGAGGTAGCAGAGCAGAGGCAGCACATAATGTGGCCATGTGGGAGCTGGCGCAATGCGTGCGCTATCATTTTTCGAACCGATGTATCTCGCTTTTAGCTGTATCTATGTGACGTTTGATATTCATACATATACATACACACTGAAGCACACACACTAGCTCACTGGCAGAGCAGAGCAGCGTTTGCCGTTCACGTAATGCAATTGTCCAAAATGTTCAACCAACTACTCAAAAAGTCATCGTTCAGATTTAACAAGAGCTAAGCGGGTGGGTGGTTACGGGGGAGGAGGTAAGATGAGGAGGTACACGGTAAGAAATATATTACAACTTAATTTGTACAAAGAGATTATAATTAAATAAAATAAAAAACCATAAGTATAGCATAATGATTATGATCTTTTGTTGAGCAAAAATGTAATATTTAAAAACACTGAGTGTTATAATTTTATTTACATATTAATAACAAAATAGGGTGGAAAATGAATTAAACAATTTATTGATCAGTACAAAAAAGTTCAGTTAATAAAATTTGAACTTTATATTCGATTTTTACTCAAACTAGCTTTCCTAAATTTGAGTTTAGTTTTCATATCCTTTCTTTTCAGTGTAGGGGGTGGGCATATCAGGGCCTGGGGGTGGGAAAGAGACAGAGCCAGCCAGCAATGGCGATGCTTGCGTGCTTGTATGCGTGCTCTGTACATGCATACATACACAAATGTATGTACTTTTACACTTTTACAGCGATTGTGCAAGAAGCTGTTAATGGGGGAGGTAATGTGGGAGGTGGTAAGGTGGTAAGGTGGCGGGGTGGCACTGTGGCAAGCGCGGTGCCTTTGAAGCCCCTTCGACTACGTTTTGAAAACTCATTTACTTGTGGCATGTAAACAACTAATCTGTTAACACTCCGGACAAAGCGCGAACGATACATTAGCGTGTTCCCCGTCGCCTTGCCGCACTGCCACACCACCCAGACACCATCCCACCTGGGTATTTCCGGATCCTGTCAAGCCCCGAGAATGATGAAGCACCACGAAAAAAAAGGAGAAAAAGAAACCACTGCTAAAACCAACACCAGTGACAGCGCCACAATAAAAACTTTTGCTTGTGAATATTTCCCTTATTCATTCGTCGGGCATAATCATAAGTTCCCTTTCTGCCAAAATGAAAACGTGATTTTGGTTATATACGTTCGTATATATGCATGGGACGCAAGGAGGTAGGCGGGCTGGAGGGTCGGTCGTCCTGGCATAAGGAGATGGCTTACAGAAGGCAGCACCAGTAGTGGGGGAAATGGAGGAGCCGCGGGACGGGACGGAGGGAGGCAGCCAGTAGAGGTTGCCAGACCACATGGTGTCAAACATTTTGCTACACTTATACAATATGCTACGGCTACTGTGGAGCGAACTTAATGCAATAGAGGTTATAAAGAATACAAATTATAAATAAATTTTAAGTTA
Organism: Drosophila leontia; assembly: GCA_008042735.1. Taxonomy (NCBI): domain Eukaryota; kingdom Metazoa; phylum Arthropoda; class Insecta; order Diptera; family Drosophilidae; genus Drosophila; species Drosophila leontia. The sequence goes on along the minus strand of VNKB01016522.1, from coordinate 4,834 downwards.
ATTTTAAGTAAGTAATTTTAAAATTCACAGAAATATGGCTTTCGAGGGGTTTGTAATTCACTGGTCAAACCCTAAAGAAAATCTAGCGTTCCTTATATATTTTAAAGTAAATTTTCTTTGAAAAATAACTATTTTAAACGATATTTAAGACTCTTTTTACAAAATCTTAATATTAATAAGTTGTAAATAAATATAACGTTCAATATTTATTATAAGAAATTATACAAGCTTTCATCAATAGCATCCGGTACTGACCTACTTCAACATTTTGCTAATATATACATATATCAGATTAAAGCTAGAACCTGTTGCGAATTTTTGTGAAACACACGCGGTAAATGAGCCACTATATTATAAAGATGGTTTTCTACTATTTGATTTTGTCAGTACATCTTTTAGATAAGAAAACAATAATATATCCAGTTTACTTAATGTCTACAAAAGTTTTCAAAATTAAACGTTCTTGATTAGATTACTTAAGTGGCATATGTAGGTGATATAATGACTAATTCCGTATTTTCTAATATAATATTCCATCGAAAGACAGTCTAATATGAGCCAATCACTTCAGCAAACAAATGCCATTTAATTTGCTTTGGTTTGTAATAATCGTAATCCGCCTGATCTCGTTCCACTGTGCGGTTGTGCGGCTGCCTGTCAGGCTCTGCCCGCTTGTTTTATTTGATTTCTTTATCAATATCTGAGCTGCCTCCCCCCGCAGCCTGTGCTGGAACCCCTGGAATAAGCCCCGTTGTTATCCTGCAATTGCAACTGTATAAGTTGCCAGTGTGCGAGGGTCTCTCCCTGGGTTCGTGTGTGTGTGTATGTGAGTGGGTCTTATGTACAATTCATTTAAACGTGACCCATGAAGGCAATGCCACCACCGCAGGCGCTGAAAAGAGACGGCAGCAGAAGCACTGAAGCTGCCAGGCCAGAGACCAGAGAGAGACGAATGTAGAGGCAGCGAGCAGCAACCACGCCCACCCCGTAACCAGTGCCCTGGTATGGTGGTGCTTCGCATCCGTATCCGTATCCGTGTCTGTAGCTGTAGCTGCTGCTGCTGCTGCTGTTAATGTTGCTGTTGTTGCTGCTGCCTGCGTATCTGTGTGCGACAAACTGGTTGTTGGTTGTTGGTTGGTATTGGTGGCAACTCGTTTCTGTTTCCATATCTTTTTCCTAGCTGTATCTGTATCTGTATCTGTGGCTGTATCTGTGTCTGCAGCTGGCAGCAGGCAGCAGGCGGTAGCAGTGGCATTAGCAGCCGGAGCTGCCTGCCAGAGTATCTGTATCTGTGGCGCGTCATTGTTGTGCTGCTACTGCCGCTGCCACTGGTGCTGCCTCTGTCGCTGCTGCTGCTGCCACGATAGCTTCTATAGCTTCTGTACCGCTCCATCCGTCGCCTAGTGGGCAGCTCAGTTACAAGACCATTATTTGACGTATTTTTTGCGCGCTCGGTTGGTCGTTTGGTTGGTCGCTCTCTCGGTATCGCAACATATCGCCTCGCCTCGCCTCGTATCGCTTATATCCATTGCCAAATCCCCCCGTTTCGATGTGGAGCAGCAGTCGCGCTCCTCCGCTCGTGGACCGGGCACGGGTATCGCATTCATGAGCTGGCTCATTGGCAATCATTTGGATTCGTACGCCATCCGGGGAGCAGCATTCGTTGGCTATTAAATCCTCCGCATCCTCGGGCGCCCCGCGATCGTGATCGCGTGTGTCAAGTGCTGAAGTGACCTCCACAAAGTGACCCACAAAACCATAAAACCATTTAAATATATTTAAAAGAAGCAGGGAGTGATTGTGATCGCAGGACAAACGTAAAGTGTAAGCCGTGCCCAGCAAGATTGCTTCGTTCCGGTGGAGAGTAGTATGCCCATTTGGTCACAGTGGATTCAACGAATAAAATGGCCGTTGGACCGACGGAGGGCAAACAGCCGCCCTCAGAGAGCTTCTCGCCCACGCACCACCAGATTATAGCACCCAGCCCCATCCTGGCCGTACCCACGCTGGCCTTCTCCGCCGCCCAGGTGGAGATCGTGTGCAAGACCCTGGAGGACTCCGGCGACATTGAGCGCCTGGCCCGCTTCCTCTGGAGCCTGCCGGTGGCCCTGCCCAACATGCACGAGATCCTCAACTGTGAGGCGGTGCTCCGGGCCCGCGCCGTCGTCGCCTACCATGTGGGCAACTTCAGGTAGGACTTGGGAATCGGATGCTGAATTTTCATTTAGAAACGAATTCCGATTCCGATGGAGAGGCTAACAAAAAGCCCCGAGGCTCGGATGTCACTGCCTCCTCTCCTGTCCCCTGATTAACCCCAACGAACAGACGGTCATCCGATAGTTTTGCACAGCTTAATGAGGGCACAATGAGACGCTAAATTAATAAACAAAGGGATTAATTTACTAATTAAAGAACTGGCTGCTGGGCAAAGCCAAGTGGAGCAGGCTTGATTAATAAAACACCGACCGAACAATAGGTTCCCGGCCAGGGTCTTCCGTCGCCAGCTTCCAAAATATAGTCTCACATTACACTCCAGCTTCTAAGACGACCGGAAACAATTCGTTTGCTTGGCAATTGGAATTTCGCCAAAAAGAATAACAGACAAAGGATCGCGAGAGATTAGCTTTTTGCAGAGTTGGGTATATACCATAGGGGCTTGGGAAATCTATAATGGGAAGACGCAGCTAGACCCACTCACTCGACCCGTTCTGTGAAGTGGGCAAACAGGTCCGTTGCGGCGGCAATCGATAGCGACAATTATCCAAAGCAGTCGCAGCTATAAACGGCTGCATCAGGTTTTGCATCTCATCTATGCCAAATCAAATGAAGCTGCCTGCAGGCCGAATGGCTATGTAATTCGAGTACAATCAATCAATGTCGTATATAAAAATAATGGTGTATATAGTGGATATGGAACGCGTATGCATATACGGGGACCTGGCGATGCAAGTGATTTGATTGCTTTGACTCGGTAAATAAACGACTTCCAATTAAAACCATTTGACGTACTCAACTGAGCTGTCAACGCCAGTGACGACAATAAATGCTTATGAAATTGTTTCAAAATACATATGGCGAGGGCTTAGGACGCCCGTTGCGAACGGGGTGTGACTTGACTCTCCTGGGGTGGGGATTGGATGGAATGGCTTTGCCAGCGGGATATTTTTGAGACCCAGAGGGTTGAAACTAAGCTAAAGCTACTATAATATATAGTATATAGTATCTGAATCATTCTCACTCTGGTCTCTTTTTCCAGGGAACTGTATGCAATAATAGAGAATCATAAGTTTACTAAGGCGTCCTATGGCAAGCTGCAGGCCATGTGGCTGGAGGCCCACTACATTGAGGCCGAGAAGCTGCGCGGTCGATCACTGGGTGAGTAAGCCTTGATTCAAACTAGCTAAATTTATAAAATAAATGCCCAAATATAGGAGACTTTGCTTAATTGACATTAAATGTTTGTTTGCATAGACAAGCCTCTTTTCTATATCCGATATATGCATTTATCTTTATCGATTCATTAAACTATTTGGCTTTGAGTACAATAAAACGTTGTTTGTTTAAAGTGGTTTTAAGCAAGGTTGTTAAGTACAAGTCATATCAATTATCAAAATAATTTAAAATGTTTCAGATCTTATAATCTCTACCCATTTATTACATTACAAAAACTTACTTACTTAAATACCTGCCTAAATTATACAAAAAGTAAAATGAATATATGTACATTCTTTAGTTTTTTACTCATAGAAGAAAAATTAAATTAATTTGTTGTTGTAAATGTATAATTTTCTAATTCCTATCATCATATTATGCTTATACTTAAAAAATTCAAGAATGTATACTTACCGTTTCAACAAAAATTCACTTTTCACAATACAAATTTGTTAAATAGAAATATAAAATAAACATTTTAATATTGAAAAATCGATGCCAATGCCAACTAGTCGAATACGCAATATTTGTTTACATATTATATTTCTCTTAAAAAATTAAAAACAAATTATTATATGAATCTTATTAACGAATTTGATACAAAACAAAGATATTTTCAATGAATTCCAAAATCTAAATAAATAAATAAATAATTTAAGTTATGATGATGGCTTTAGTTTTATCATTACATTAGGAATTTTTTTCTCAAGATTTTTATACCCTTGCAGGGTATTATAATTTCAGTCAGAAGTTTGCAACGCAGTGAAGGAGACCTTTCCGACCCTATAAAGTATATATATTCTTGATCAGCATCAACAGGGGAATCTTTCTAGATATGTTAGGAAGAAATCGATTTTTTGGCCATTTTTGCAAAATTTTATAAGGGGTTACATCATTAAAATTTTTGATTTTGATAAAAAATTGAATTTTCAAAATTTTTAAATGAAGTATGCAGATTTATTAACTGTAGAAAATCTTGCACAGAACAGTATTCCGATTTAAAATTAATGCTCTTTTGGCCGAGTTATGATATTTTTAATTTAAAAAAAATCAAGAAGTTTTTTTTAATAAAAAATAAGATTTTATAATACAAAATAATATTTTTCTAAGTCAAGGAATCATTTCCGACCCCATAAACCATATATATTCTTGATCAGCATTAACAGGGGAATCTTTCTAGACATGTCAGGAAGAAATCGATTTTTTGGCCATTTTTGCAAAATTTTATAAGGGGTTACATCATTAAAATTTTTGATTTTGATAAAAAATTGAATTTTCAAAATTTTTAAATGAAGTATGCAGATTTATTAACTGTAGAAAATCTTGCACAGAACAGTTTTCCGATTTAAAATTAATGCTCTTTTGGCCGAGTTATGATATTTTTAATTTAAAAAAAATCAAG
>VNKB01016518.1:0-58633 GCA_008042735.1 Drosophila leontia | reverse complement strand
AATTAAATTAGTATTAGAAATTTTATTAAAAGCTACTTACATTTTTTTTCCCGGCTGGGATCCGAACCCATGTCTCAAAATTCACAGACCGACCGTTTACCAACTGGGCCACTGAGGCAAATCAAACACTAATGTCGGGAACGTAAATACATACAGTTCCAAGAACAGAGAAAACAAAAAAAAAATGTATCTCCCTCTCTGAGCTAAAAATAGTTTTTTTAAGAATGGTCGTAAGAGCGAGGCGGCACTATGACTTCCATTTTTGTGTGAGAAAAAAAGAGACAACACTAGAAGCCGTCTCTTCTGAATTTTTAAGATTAACAAAAATCTTAATTTACGATTTTTATTTCTTAAAATGAATCATTTTCGGTATTACTTTATGATTTTTTCTTCTTCTTATTAGAATATTTGGTCTTTTTTTAAGATTTTTTTTTTAAGAATGCCAAAAAATGTGCAAATCTTAAAAGTAGATTATTTTGTTCGTAAATATACCCTGAAAAATCTCCTTTCTAGAATTTTTGGTCTTATAGTAAGATTTTAAATTAAGAATGCGCAAAATCTCAAAAGAAGATTTTATTTTTTTTATCAGTGAAAGAAACCCATTTAAAGACGGAGTGATTCTCCCTGAAGACTCAATTAAACTTATAACCAAATACCAAAATCGACTAAAATAAACATTTATCGAATATTTCGTTTACTATTTATTAGTTTGTGTTGCAATTTGATTCGAAATTGCCAGCAATTGAGGAGAGTTTTCTCATCTCTCCCTTAGAAATATCTCTGACCCCATGTCCATTTTCCCCTTGGCAACATTTAATTCAATTTGAACTGAAAAGGAAATTCCTTTTTAGCCAAACACAAACTGGGAAACACGCCTGCATATGCATAAAAATCAGTAAAAGATTTTGCCCATCAAATGAATTTCAATTCAGTGTTAGTGGGGGGTGGAGCGAGGGTGAAGTCAGTAAAACAATTTCGAAGATTTGTTACGGATTTGCACCCAACTCAATGCAAATGCAGACCCGACAATGCCAATTGCCGGCCAGAAGGAATACGAATACGAATGAAAATCAAATAAACAGAATAAACGGAATAAAATAAACTGGGAATACCGAAACTGAAAATAAAAATAAAATTTACCCTAATGCTAATAATGTGCAAATTTCTCTGTTGTCCTAGCCGACTGCCGGGGGGCCTCGGGGCGCTAGTTAGTATTTATGTCTGTGCTGGGCTTAGAGAGAGACAATCGGTGGGCATTAGCAGGACATTCCTCCCCCAGGACATGGTCCTGAGCCAGAGAGCTGTTTGTCTTAACCTTTTGTGGCCCGGCTGTCGTTTCGAAAACCTTTCTGCCTGATCTGCATATTTAAAATTCCTCTGTCTACGCATATGCTATATCCTGCTGCTCCTGCCTACCTGTCACCCCACCTCAGAGAAACAACAGAAAAATATTTCGAAAAATAAAACAAACACCCGAAAATCCAATGCAAGTGAGTTGCATACATATATAGTTTGTGTCTGTCTGTGTTTTACTCCTCGGGGCTTTGTTTTAACAAATACCAAATGGGTAGGCAAAATGGCCCTTTTATGTCCACTTTGTGTTGTTTAGTCGTTCGGGAACATCTTGTGCATAGCTTAGCCTATAAATATTTCAAAATTTTTCAGCAATAAATATTTTTAAATATTTAAATGCTCTCGACCGCAAGAGCAAAGCACACACACATACATAAGTTTGCCTTCCAACCCTTTTCCTGTGTATATATGCCTTTTGTTTTTATTATCTCTATCGCCATTTTGCTGTGATTTTCAACAATGAAGTTTAATTTTATCAAAAAACTAATACCCATGCACATACCAAAACTAACATTCTGGACTTGACCAGGATATTGTTTATATGTGTGTTTTTTTTTTGCAGTTGGGTTTACCAAAATACCCTTTTATATGGGGAAATTGGTATGAAATTTATTGGGTTATGTAATTATTAAAAAAAAGTATAAAAATAAGGGGAATTTACAGGTTTCAGAATAAATAATTACATTTTCAATTTACCTATTCTTTTTATTTATTTTTTAGACATCATGTTTATAAACAAATAAATATTAAATACCAAAGTAGACTTAATAAAAACTACACTTAAAATATTAAAGGACATATTAGCTTTCGTGGTGACCTAACACACAAAAGTTTTTATTCTAATCCTCCCCCGAGGCCACTCCCCCCGCCCAAAGGCACTCTTCCCCCTCTAGATTCGAGCTGTTTTGTTGCAGTTTTAGTTTGGTTTTCGGCTTGTCACTTTGGCATTTGCCGTAATTGCCTTTACAATGTTTGCGCACAGCTTGCAACATGCATTCTTCTCCTTGGCGTTGCTGTTGCTATTGCTATTGTTAGTCCTGGTTAGTTAGTTGTTGCAACTATTGTTGGCCATCATCATTTGAGCTGCTTTCAATTAGGCAAATTTCGACTCCTGCGGCGCTTGCTTTGTTGCCTCAACTATTATGCTAACTAATTTTGTGAATTTTCACTCAATTGTATAACAATTGCGGCATCACTCTTCAAAAATACGAGCTACTAGTGGCACATATACTCTCACATATCCTGCGACAATTTTGGCAGGACATTCTTACAAACAAACATGTCTGTGTTGTTGGCCTTTGTAATATTTTTTTTGTACTGTTTGGTTGCTCGATTTGTACGCTTTCCATATTTTTGCTGATGTTCGTCTCGCTTCTTGTTTTTTTTTTGTTTATTTTGCGTAATTTTTACATTTACGAGCCATTAAAAATATTTTATTGCATTTATATTTCGCTGGCTGCTTTATGGTTGGCCCTGCTGGAGATTTTCTCGCTTCCTTGTGTGTGCGTATTCTTGGTATCCTTGATACTTTGTTGTTGGCTCGCCGCGTGTGGGGACTCCTGATGACGATGACGATGACTACGATGATGATGATGATGATGATGATGACGTCGTTGATTTATTTGACTCCTGTTTATGGTATGCACTCACCTCTGTATCTCCCCACCCCCTTTTTGCGAATTCCCAAAGCACCCAGAGTCCTTGCAGCGCCACCCCATTCCCTTCGACCATATTCATCGGCTGAACAACAAAGTTGCCAACCGCATTTACAGCGAAATTTTGAAAGCTTATACCCGGTTAAATGTTTTCGACTGATGTGGGCAACTCGTTCCGGCAGCTCTTTTTGGGGTTTCGTTAACTATTTGCAATCTATGCGAAGGCTCAAATTGCGTTTAGAGCTTTTTGGATAGACAAAATTAAATTTAAATAGGTAGCTGGGGCAGTGGATTTAAGGTCGGAAAAGTTGTACAAAGTATAACATTTCAATTGTGTGCGATTATTTGGTAATTAGTTTATTTTAAATAAGTTTTAAGGCTGAATTCATTGTTGAATTTAGGGGTAATTTATGAGTAAATTTACAGGAGAATTCATAGGTGAATTCACGGGAGATTTAATGGTTTTCTTAATGGGTTAATAAATGAGTGAAATATTGTGTGTATTATTGGGTGAATTTGGAATGAATTTATGGTGAATTTATTAATGAATAACTGGATGAATTCTTGGATGAATCTTATGAGTTTTTCATGAGCTAATTCAAAAATGAATTTTAGTAATAGTACTGAATGAATTTTGGGTGAATTTGGGTGCATTTTTTGGTGAATTAATGGATGAATTCATGGATGAATCCTATAGCACTTTCATGAATGAATTCAAGGATAAATTATATTGTTTTAAAAAAAGTTATTTTATTTCATATTTTTATGTTCTTAAGCTACATTTTCATTCAATTCCCAAAACTGAACACTCAAAACCCAGCATATCCCTTATAAACTTATATCCTTGCATATCCTTTTCTAGCCCCATACAAAATCCACAAATATTTCCCATTTCAAAAATGTCGTTTTAAAACCCTTACAGCATCGAATATGCAGGAAGTGAATCCAGGATCTGAGACTCTGGTCGGTTAAAGCCACACGCAGGACATGTAAGAGAGAGAGCTAGCTGGCTGGCTGGCGGGGATGTTTGTGTGTGCGTGTGGCTTACTTGTTTATGGGTATTTGGGTTAGAAGCTCAAGTGTTTTGTTATTGAGTAAACATGTAATAAATACCGTTATACAAAATACGTGTACATGTTCGTGTTTCATGCAGCGGCAAGAGCGACTCGTCTGTGTTTGCATAGCAGGAAAAAGAGTAGAAAAACGGCATGAGTTTGTGTGGCGAAATCCTTTTACTAAATACAAACTACGTACATGCGTCTCATGTTTCAGCATCATAAAAAAAACTCTGTTGGCTTATGAGCTGAGGTGTGAGTTGTTGAGGTGGCGACGCCATCCTTTCGAATTTTCCTGCCATATTTAAAAATGCCCGAAAGGCTGAAAACTTGGAGCTTTTGAAATGCGGCGAGGTTGGAAAATTAATGAAGGTAAAACTGGCTTTTGTGGGGACCAATGAAAATGTAAGTTTTATGGTTAAATAATCCTTTGCTTTGAGGATTAAAGTTTTCAGCTTTAGTCTCGAAAGTAAATAAAGAAAGATAAGTTTTACTTTGGTTTTGAGTAATTTAAGGGATATATTAAAGATGTTTAACAATTTTTAATGCATTTTTGTTTTTATAAAACTCGAATTTAATGAATTTAACTTTTAAATTAATATAAATGTTTTTCTTTTCTTTTTTAACAATTAATTTTAATTATAAATCTCCTAATAACCCTCTATTTATCAAGCTTTAAATTCTACAATGATTTATTTGCATTCTTTTCTATTTTCTAGTTTTTTATTTGCTGTCTGGCTTTGTCTGTCCCCCCAGGTGCATAATTTAAATAATTCAGTTTTAATTACTGTTGGTAAATTACTATACACATTAGACAAATATAAACAGCAACAACAAATCGCTCGTATAGAAAACCTTCAATGGCGCACATATGTCAATAGGAGATGTCCTTTTGTTTGCCCAGAAGCGTCACATAAATTAATTATGCAGAACATTTATTAATTGTCAGGAACAATTGAATGCAGTTAGAGGTAATACAATACACATCAGAGCGAAGGGAGGGTGCTGCAAATCAAATGAAATCAATTATGGGCAAAGTCAACTCGGACTGAATGACAAATTGAATTTAATTGCCAGTCGACGTGGCAGAAATGTTTCCTTTTTACGTTTTTTGGAAAAGGTTGCCCACTTTTGCCTTTTTGTAGATTTTTATAGATTTTTTTTTCTGCTTTCTTTTTGGCCTTAAATTGGTGTTTGCCCGACACTTGACACACTTGACAATGACTCCGCATTCGCTTGGCTTCTCTTGGCTCAGACTTTGCCTCCATCCGCCCCGTGGGCCCAAAAGCGCAGCACTCAGCACTGAAAATGTTTGCCGTTTAGGCCAGCACTTAGGGAGCGGTTGTGGGATGGAAATGGAGGGAATGCCTGGAAAGGTCCTGCATCAGTGGTGCCAGAAAAATAAAAGAGATGAAGCAATAAATTTGGTTAAAAAAGTGAGAAAAAGAAGATAAAATGGAAAGGTAATATATACATTTTTCAAAAACAATTAAACTTTAAAATAAAAATTCATATTAGAGAATCAAATAGCTTATATCCTTGGAAATTTTTGGAATTTTGTTTTAAATTTTTGAGATATTTGTAGCTTTTTCTGGCTTAAAAAGAAGATAGATACTCTGACTCGGAATCGACAGCACTGGCCTGCATATCTGGGCTGTCATCTGTGGACTCGTTTGGAGCCGGCGTCCATTCGGTGCGATAGCGTTCCATGCTGGTCTCTGGCAAACTCATCAGCATTCAACGTTATTGTCACTGAAAAATACACACAATTATCGTTACAAATTGCTGTTAACTCTCACATTCACAGTCGAAGCAAAATGTTAACATTTCAACCCCGGCCCGCCTGCATTTTCATTTTCCTTTTTTCTTTTTTGGTGTCAATGGAAAGTGCTATTGAAAGTGCATGTATGTGGGCGACCCATTCACAAGGATGGCGAGCGGCGAGCGGCGAGGAATAAGTGTGTCGGAAGTTGCCCTCAAGCCATGCGGATTGCACATTGTTGATGACGATGCCGTCGCCGCTGCTGCTGCTGATTCCGATGCTGATTCCGATGCCTAGAATCCTATGGCTCCTTTGGATCCTTTGGCTGCTTTTCTTTCTCGCCTCCTCTGGCTTTGGCTTTGACAATTGAAAAACGCCGAATGCAAAACGACGAGATGGCCAGGCATATATGGCCATCCATCAGGCTCGCCTTGGCCAAACTGAAACCCAATTATTCAAAGTGATTCAGCACACACACACACCCACCTCTAATGAGTTCATTTCGAGTTTATGACGCCGGCGCGGCGTTAAGTACATTCTTGCGCTCTCGGCTCCAACTACTAATTTGCATTTCATTTGCCATGGCTCAGGTTGAGCCATAAAAGGCTGCAAAAAAAGAAGAAAAAACGAGGTCACACGGAGAAAAAAATATTGAAAAAATTAGTCATCAATTGAGAGAGGTCTGTTTTATGTTTTTAAGGACACTTTAATATCATTTTTGGTTTCAAAATTATAATTTTTATTCATCTCCCCCAGCCTATTTAATGCAGTTTCGGCCTTGAAGTGTAAATAAATAGTAGTAAATAGTAGTTTTTAAATATCTTTAAATAAAACCTAAATTTCTTGGAACGAAATAAATGATTTTAGGTTAACTAGCTTCTGTTTTAAAAACCAAACAATATATTTCTCTCTGCAGAAAACCGAATAAGAACTGACATAAAGCTGGCACTGAAATCATTAACGAAGAAAAGAAACTCTAATGGCGCGTTGATGAGGTGTCTTTGTCTGTGTTTGTGTGTAAGTGCCAAGAAAGAATATTCAAAGAAATGCATTCAAATCAAGGCTGGCAGTTCATAAACTAGAGCAACTACAAAGTGGAATTTAATTTTTTATTAGCATATTTTTCAGGGCAACATGAAATCCCCAACTTTTCAATGGTAATTTTTAAATCAAAGCCAATCGTTTTATAATTCGTTGGTGCTGCTAGCTGATTTTCAATATTTGCCTGCACAGCATATACATTTTATTAAATATTTTTATTTGCCCAACACACACTCTTGTTTATTTGTGTGTCAAAATTCATTTGCTCTCGTGTCGCATTGCAGTGCGTGTGCACCTGTGGCATAATATCAACCCTGTATATATATATATATCCTTTGCGTTTTTCTATCATATTCACACCGTTCTTGTTTGCTGTCCATATCGTTGGCAAACATCACACGAAACACGGACCTGCAATCGTGTCAGGGCCAGGCCACCAGTGAGTCAAAAGAATTAATATAAAAAATTAACACAAGTGTGGCATAAAGGCATACAAAGTAAATAATAATAATAATATTAGCATAGAGTTAAAGTATGAAAGTACAAAAACTGTGGACTGCGGGCTATCAGCCACGGTTGGGCTACAAAATTTAATAAGCCCCGGCAACCCTTATTATAAATTTATTTATGTTTATGTTGGCCCAGGTAGATTCTGGCCCTCAGTCTCACTTACTGTTTGCCGTGACAGCCGCCAGCTGCGACAAAGACACATGAACATTTGAGTACTTTTGGGGGCTCCTGTCCTGGTTCCATGTCCTCAACCACACCCTCGCACACATGGACGATGCCAACTGCAAATAGGAGCTGACAAAATGGCTAGTTTTCTTGAAAAAGTTAGTTATTATAATACAAATACTTTTATTCTTTAATTTTCTTATGTCTTAATCATAAGAAAAATGCTTTAAAAAATACGGAACGTTTAAAATTTTTCATTTCTTTGTTATTTAATTTAATAAAAATTATAGCTTGATTTTAGACTAAGCTTTCAATCACATTTTGTACAATAAACTATTTTAAAATATTTTTTTTCTATAAAAACGTCTTATATATTGTTAAAAAATATAGTAAAATGTTTAATGTTATTTAAATTTAATTTTTTAATGATTCTTAAATGTTAAAATATTTAATTTACCCAAAAAATCTGGCTGCACTGTTGGAAAACTCCTCGCCGCCTCGGCTTTTGTCAAAATATATGATGCTCATATGTTAGCCGGCACTCAACGTGTGCCGCATTATTCACTCATCAGCAGCCCTCAGCATGCCCATCATCATTATCATTGTTCTACCCTGTTGTTCCTCGGTCTCTCTTTCTGCTCCTGCTACTCACTGTGTTGTGGCAGTGGTGGTCCACCACCCTACAGGCCCCTCTTCTCTTTGGTCCTTGATAGTGCCACTGGTTGTAGCAGCAGTTTTCCCCCCAAAAAAAACCGCCTACTGTCTCTTTGTCAGTTCCATGCACTGAAAAGTGTTTTAAAGTAGACTTTACTTTGTTGCGGTTGGCTTCCTTTATATTTGTTTCGGTTTTTTATGTTTTTTTCGGGGTTCCTTTTTGGCGAGGAGAGGCTTGACAAAGTGCAAAGGAAGCAAGCGGAGGGAAAGGGAAAATAAACCGAATATTTAAATAAATGAATTTAAAGATGTGGGCAGAAGGCCATGATTCAAAGGGGGGCTAAGGATTTAAATCTGAGAGGAATAATTAAGGGTCTTGAAGGTTAAAGAGATAAATCATAAAGAGGTTAGTTTCTAAGGGAAATTTTGCTACCAAAAAATTAATTTTAAGTATTATTCCTATAGAGTTTAATAATTTTTTTCATATTTCCTATACTTTTTTGTAGTTCAACCTGAATTTTATCTTTCTTTCCTAAATAATTCTATTTTTTTCGTTCTTTTTTCTAATTCAAAAGCACAATATCTCCTTCTGCTGATGTCAGCTAATTATTAGCTATTCCCTGAATCATTTTCATCTGGAATCTTCAAGTGTCATCTTTTAATTAGAGCCTGCTCTGCCCACCAACTGTAAGTATTTTTTATTCAACGCTATTTGGTTTCATAATTCCCCTGGACTTTTCTTTATGCTCTCCCCATCTTGCTTTGTATTTATTTCAATTTTTTTCTTACTTCTTGGGAAAGCAAAACTAATTTCTGTTGCTGACAACCATTTAAATTCAATTTCTGGCGAGGCGGGGATAAGAAAGGAGCCCTCCACGATTATCTCGAAGCCGGATTCTAGGGGGAAGAAGCACACTATACATATATGATTATCCAAGCTTTATTTATGCTGGCTTGCTCTTCTCTAGGTTCTGGGGGTTTTTATTTTTATTTTTTACCTTTTGCCCCGGCAGTTCACATCACTCGTCGTTACCCTTTAGCCGCCTGATGCTATTTTCCGTCATCATACTTCGTCCGATGGCAACAGATGTTTTGGGTTGCTCCTTGGTTATTTTTTCTTTTTCTCCTTTGGTTGAAATATAATTTGTTGATCCTGCCCACATCTATGGGTTGTTGTGTGTCCGCCGCCGTCGCTTGGCTTATCCCTTTTGTCCTTCGCCTTTTCCGCGTGTGTGGCGCATTATTAAAAACTACTTAAAAAAGCCTTACTGAGAGCGCAGGAGATTTGGCAGCAGCAAAAAAAAAATATACAGCAAAATGTCAGAGGGACTAGAAAATGAAAAACAAACACATTTGTTTCGCTCGACGGTCCTTGAAAGCCGAGCGAGCAGCTGGCGTCAATGTTTGAATGACTGCATGAATGATTGAACGGGCGATGGGACATCCGCTTGCCAAATTGCGCACAGTCGAGTGTTCGAGATCCTGTATCCTGTCCTGTGGGCCGTCCTGAAATGAGCCAAAAACTGCGGGTCAGCGGGGCCATATTTGCTTTAACAACCAAAAGCAACATTACTTTGAAGTAATTGTATACCTTTTGGTGACGAAGTTTGAGATACCCTAAGAAAATTTTTGGTTTAAAGCGTTAAAGCTTTGTTATTGTTTTAAAAAATAATTAAAACCATTTGTTTTGTAATAAAAATATTTTTATATTAGTTTTCAGTTACTTAGACTATTTTTTGAGTTTTCAAAAGTCAAATAACTCTGGTATTTAAGGTCTATTAAACGTTTGAGCCATGATTTAGGTTCTAGTTTCTAAAATTTCGAATTCTTTAAATATAAAAAATAAAAATAAATAAAACAATTTGTATTGTTTTAATTTTAATTTAAAATTCTTATAGAAATTAGAAATCATAGATAATTCAACATAAATACTATAAATAGTATCTTAAAAAGAGTCAAGCCCAATGAGAAAATCTAAACCCAACACAAACTGCCGCTTGTTAAGAATGTCTGCTTTTGGAGAGAATTTAAAAATATATTTTTTATTTATTTCTATATACATATTCTCGGTATGTATATATAAACCTAAAAAGGCTGCAAATCCTGACATACACACAACTAAAAATATGTTGGCGACTCTGTGAAATTTCTGTTGCCATGCGGCGACTTCTCTTTAGTTTTTTTTTTTTTTCCTCATACTTTCACCACTAAAATACGCATGAAAAATATTTACAAAATGTCCGCTGCCCTGTTCTTCTCTTGTTCTCAGTGGTTTCTTCCCTCCTTTATTTATTCTTCTTTTTTTTTTGGCTGGCAAACAATTTGGCGCCAATGAAAAGGAGTAGGGTTTGAGCCACGAAAAAGAAAAGTCAAGAGGAGGATGCTGTGGCGCATTTCAAAGTTTAACACGTTTTGGTAATTTCATCAAGGACATGTGGATAATACAGTTGCCCCTCCAAAAGCAAACATTTGAGGAGGGTTCAACAATATTAAAGCTGATCTTGAGATTAAAGAGTCCATCGAGGGGAGCTTTTAGTAAATGAAACTTGAAAGAATTGAAGAATAAAAGTGGTTTTGTGGAGTCAAAGTGGGAATAATAGGGAACAGGATGTTTTTTATAATACCTTAAACTTTTGGTTACTTATTTTTTGTCTGTGAACAGGTTTATTAATAAAAAATCTACCTGAAACCAACTCATTAAGTGTATGTAAAGTTGTAATTGTGCTGTAAAAAATTTAAAACGCTTAGAAAGTCACTAAAAAATTTTAATAAATTTCCTAAAGATAATTGTAATTGTATTATATTAAAAAAAAAATATAAAGAGGCTTTTAAAAATTCCTTAACTATGTATTTAACTAAACTATATCTAGGTTTTTATTATAGCACTTCCCTTAAATGATTTCTTCTCTTTTCGACTTTAGTTTCCCATTTAAATGGCTTTTCTTCTATGAGAATAAATAAATGTAAAGCAGACTTAATAGCTACACTGCCATTCAAGAGTGTAATACTTCAAAGCATTGAACAAGTCGCAATAAAACCCACTTTCTAGGTACCAAAACTACTGGCAACCTAATACTATTTCGATGCCACCGATGGCAGCCACAGGACTACTCAATGGGCAACCCTTTTAACCCCTCACCATTTGCCAGTCATGGCACAAATCGCATTAGGATCGGACTGTCTCCAGACCAAAGGACTCTCTTTCTCTCTTCCTTCCTTTCTCCCTTCCCTCTGTGCCTCCTTAAACCCATCCAATCGGTTGACCAGGGCGCTAAGCATCCTCGATGGCAGCTGGCATTTGGGGGGGCTCAAATGCGAAATACAATTTCCTCAACCAATAACGGAAACGTTCATCAATGACCATTTTGGCACTTTCGGTTTCAGGCCAGCTTCGAGTTCATTGGGGCCAAATCAAGTGAGGAATCGCCGTTCGCCATTCGGCAGGCATTCAGGACGGACATCCAGACAAAAGTCAGTCGAATCAACTGGACTTCCAACCGCAAGCAAGCAAAAAAAAAAAATCGAGAAGGATCAGGACCAAGTGCACTGCGGAAGTAAAACTGGAAAATTTAATTATCACATACACACACGCACGTCGAGAGGGGGAGGGGGTAAAGGATATACGGATGGAGACAGACTGATGCCATGTTCCTGTGAATTGTCAATGTCAGAGTTGCTTGTTCTGCTGCTGTTGCTGCTCCTGCTTTTGTTGGTTTTGTTAGCGTTGCAAGCCAAGCAGAAACCGAAGGCGAAGCCTTGAATGTGTCTGCCTTTAGAGATGCACTGAAAAAAAAGAGCTCTGTAAAATTTGAAACTAATTTTGGGATTTCATTATGATTTTTTTGAGATTTTTAAGGGACTTTGCTTGCCTTTTTGGTTATATTTTACGGAATTGAAGAAAATTCTGGATTCTTGCAGGATCATAATTAACCTTTTTTTTTTTGAGGTGCATACCATAGCTATCTGGATCTCTGGATTTCGGTTAGCCTTCAGTCGCGTGCGGTTTGTGTATCAGCCATGGCCACCAGTCCCCCCACCCACCCACCACTTTTTAGCCCCATCCACAGCGCATCCCCCCAGCTCTATCATGGCCGTTTCTTGTCTTTGCGGTTTTCGTTGTTCACAGAGTATGATGTCAACTTGTGACAGCTGCTGCTCCTGCTCCTCCTCATCCTCATCCACCACTGCCTGCGCCCCAGTTTTATGCCAGGCCGTACTCCTACGGATTCTGGCTACGCCCGGAGGCATATTATAAAAAGGAACGATGAGCAATTAAAGCCATGCGTGTCCAGTTCTTCCCAAAAAAAACTGGCCAAGGATGTTGAAAACACAGTTTTTAATTAAAATATAAATTTTGATGGCGAAGAAGAAGATTTCTTTACTGGAGTTCTTTTATGTTTTGTTGGACCACTAAACTATAGCGACCACATGGCGTATGAATAATATCATTTGGCGGTCAGTGAAATGGAGTTTACACTTTTGGATTAGGAATATTTTTCAACTTTTTATGTAAATTATGACAATATGATGGTTTATTATAATTGAATTATTTATTAAAATACTTTTAATTTTTTTCCTTTAGGATTTTTTAAAAATATTGCGACCACATGGCGTATGAATTATATTCAGCGAAATGAACCTTAGACTTTTTCTTTCAAAATTCTTTTGGTTACATATTTATAGATTTAAGATATTTTCAGATTTAAGAGACATATGTATATATATATAAAGTTTATATATATATATTTATATATTATAAACTCTTTAGGCAAAAGAACCCTTTATATACAAATAACTTTACAGAGTAAACTCCTTCTAATCCTAAACCCATGGTCATAGCAACCCTCCTTCTTCATCCTAAAAACTTTTTTCTTTCAATTATTTCCATTCCAGCCTGCCATTCATAATTATTTTTAGCTGTGCCTGCACTCCTGCCTAACACATTTAACAGGCCAGCGAAAACTTTGGCCATAATTAAAACTAAAAGGCGAAAATTTTCTTTTTATTCAAATGCTCGGGGGACTGGCAGGGGGGGCAGGAGTTTCTCCAGGCAACAGTCGGTCTCTAAGTGCAGCTGACAACAATTGCATTGGAGGATATGGCAGGACGATGGAAACGAGGGGGACGAACCAAGGCATAAAACACACAAAAGGCGACCAAAAATTATTCAACAAGCGGCGGCGGCGACGCCTGCTGCTGAGCGAAAGAGACAGCGGTGACTGCAGGACATGGGCAGGACATGCTGCCATTTCTAGCTGGTATCCTTTGTTGTGCGCTTTTGTGTTTTAATAAGTTTTGAATTTCACTACAAGCGCGTAACTTCAAATCTCAGTGCCTCCCTGACCCCCGGACACTCGCCGCTTTCCCGCTTTTCCTTTGCCTTTTTGCCAGTCCTTTCTTTTCGTGCATTTCCATTCTTTTATAGAACTTTTTTTATGTGTTATACCCTGTCAGAGGACCTGCAAATTGTGCTTATGAATTTTCAAAAGCATAAAGAAAGTGATTCTTCACCCCTGGAAAGTGGGTTATATATTCGACACCTTTTGAAATATTTTTATTTTGTTATGGGGATACTAAAACTAAGTATAACCTTTATTTGGTTTTCTATATTTTTTTTATGGTTTTCTTACTGGTAAATAAGCAGTTTTTTAATCTTTTTGAATCGGTAAAAAAATATTAAAATAGATTATATTTTGTAATATACTTATATTTTGTAATATACTTTTAAAAATTGAACAATAAAAATTTAAAATCCACAGTTTCTTAATTTTTTACCGATATTTATGTAAAAAATAACCGTAAATATATAAAAATTGAAACAAAAATGTATGCAAAGCCATAGAAATGTAATTTTATGGTAGTTAATATAATTAATTATCTTAAACGTTTCTTACAAATTTTAAAGAAACTAAAAAATATTTAAAAAAATAGAGAATTACACAATTATTTCCTAAAGAATCCTTTAAATTCTTCTAGCACTCAAGGGTATTTCAAGCCTCACTTCCTCGAGGGTCATTCTCGCCCATGGCCTTTTGTGTGTCTGTATGTGTGTTCTTTTTTAATTTTCTGTTTTTGCCACAAAACGAAACGAAGCTGAAACCAATAATTAATACCCGAACTCGTTTTTCGTTTATTATCCTTCGTTGTTGGCATTTTCTTTGGCCATTTCTCGTTCCACGAGCATTTTAGCCATTCGATGCGGCGGCTAAAGCTTCGTTAGTTGAAGCTGGCAAACTTGCACACTGACAAACACACACACACACAACACACACTCACACACACACACAACACACACTCACACACACACACACTGGAACATTTGAATTGCACTCGTTTTAGCCTTGTGCCCATGTATCTTCAGTTTTATTTTCTGTTTTACTTGTTGTTTCTTGGTTCTGGTTTCGAATTATTTTTCTCGTTTTTTCTGTATTTTCTGTATTTTCTGTATTCCTTTTTTTATTTTCATTTTTTCCATTTTTTCGTTGTTGTTTTCGTAGTTTAGCCGTAGCGCTGCCGTTGATAACTTTGTTTTATAGACATTTGTTCTCGCCGCTGTTACCTAGCGACCCAAATACCCCGTTCAATAGCTTTGTCCTGGCCATCCTCTTCACCGATTTTCCTGCTGCTCTTTTTTATAGCTTTGCCTCACTGTTGGTTTCTTGTGAATTCTTTTTTTTTTGTGTTTCTGTCGTTGCTCTTTCGGTTTACGTTTCTATTTTTCACGTTTGGTTTTTTGGCCCGGCGCAAATCTTCTGCTGGTTTTTGGAGCCACGGCTGTGGAGCGTGGGGGAATTGGGCAAACAAAAGGGTAAAGATTGTATAACATGAGATGGGCTTGTCACTAAAGATTTTACTGCGGGCTGAATTTTAAATTTGAAATGAGGAAAGAGTTATATACATATTTTAGGAGGGGAAATTAAGAAGGAGATTTTAAAATAGAATAAGAAATTAGTTAAATAAATAAAATATATATTTTTTCTTGAAAATAAAATCCAAGAACTTACTAAAAACTTTAGAATTTAAGAAGAGACTTGTAGTTTGATATTTTACTTCAAATTTGTATGCTTCTAAATACATTTTTTCTGAACTAAAAACGTACTTTTAAGCCTTAAAAAATGTTTTAAAAATAATATGTAATTTTGAAGCTTTTTTCACTCTAAAAAATAAAACAATAAACACATCAAAAGTAAAGAAAAATAATAAAAATCTAAATCTAAAAAATCTTTAAAATAAAATATACCTTTTTTTATATCTTTTCCAAAACAATCTCAGAAATTTTTAATTCCCCTAATTGATAGAACTCAAAAGGACCCTACCCTAGGGCTAAGGGGTCGCAGTGTTATCGAATCCTAGAAGCCACCCACCCACTTGAGATGCCACGAAATGCCTCCAACCTGAGTGTTGTTGCCTTTGGCAACTTAAGAACCTTTAAAAGGATTTCACAATGATGAAATTATGTGAAAGGGAATGGGGAATGGGGAGTTGAGTCCTGGGAGTGGATCGAAGCTAAATTGCATAAGAACTTGGGGGGTGAGGGATAAGCCCATGATGGAGTTTACTTTTCCAGTGATTTACAATTGTGCAGTGAACTTTTCCGTCCCTTTTTTTTTTTGATTTTTTTTCTTTTAGCTTCCACCAAGCTCTTTCATATGTCAGGGAGCTGGACAACAAAGCTGCTTCTGGTCCGACTCCTCCTTGTCGTTGCCATTGCTCTGGCTGTTGGCCTTTAATTCTTATCAAATTGCCGTAGAGCTAAAGGCGCTTATCAGCTTCAGCAAGTCCGAGAGCACACATATAGCCTGAGATGCACTGGGAAAAAATCTTTAATATAAAGTTTACTTTCTAAGAAGATCATTGAAATCATGAGTATACATAAAAATCCTATAGTTGCCCTTTAAAAAAATTGTTTGGAATTTAAAATCAATTAAAAAGTGTGTCTAAAAGTATGCAATGATGTAAATCAGTGGCTTAATTTATATTTATTTTATTTTATATTTATTTTATTATTAAATTTCCCTCGGTGCACCCCACATACGTCAAGTGGTCAAGGGTTGAAGCATGAGGTTAAGGTTGTGAGGCGAATTGGTTTGGGGGAGGCACTTCAATGCCAGTGATTTGCCAGAACAGTGGAACGCAAGCACTTGTGGCATCAATCGTGGCCCAATAAATCAAGCAACTCTCATCGCTTCGGGCCTCGTTTGGCCATATACCATACATACATACTACTACCACTACAACTACGCAGCATTCATTGTTCCACCTTCAAAGCTGTTTGTTTGCATTACACTTCCGTTTCCGGACCTCGAAGTCAAATGCCAGGGCACACGCAAATTGAGACGAAGACGTAAGGGGAATGGGATTCCGATTCCGATTCCAATTCGTACTGGTGGGCCAAGGATAAGTCTGATGGTTGACGTTTCTGTTTTCCCTCCTTGGTTGATTGTGCAAAATACAATTTTACTACTACTACTACTACCCATTATTTCCCATCCTCGAATCCTCCTGAAGGCATAGTTTCGCCTTATTGCGGTGCCAACAGCAAACTACGGCGCAGAACTTTGCTTTGATAGCAATTGTGATTGAAACTGAGACACGATATTGCACTTAAGATATGAAAAACGCCCCACAGGGGATGTAAGACGAGAGAGTCTCCCATTTTCTGGTCACATTTCGATTATTTTTTTAGGCGTTGACCTAGATTTAAGGCTTAAAATTTCAGTTTAAGACTAAAATTAATTAAATATTAGTTGGAAATTAAGAAGAAAGAGAATTTTGTCAAGGTTTTTCTTATTAATAATTTGTAGGTAAAGCTTTAATTTATTGTTTAAATTAATTATAAATATTTTAAAATATTTTAAGGGAAAGGATGCACAAGATCTTACCATTAAATAAATCAATCATAAAATGTCTTCCTCTTAAAACGGAAACCCCTTGCCAAAGTTCTCTGAAACTTTGAACTCCCCCGTAGGCAAGACCACAAATCAAACACCCTGGTATATATTTGTTTATGCTTCATCTTTCCCCGGTATTTGCCTATAGTTCCACTGTTTACCAAATGCTGCCTCCACCTATGTATAACTTACAACTTCACAAGTTTCAGAGTTTCCTTGGGCCAGGCTTATAATTATATTATATAAAATATTTAATTTTCCAGAGAACCAAGACACCTTTCAAGGTATTTGCCTAGCACTCCACCGACTCCGCTCAATAAAAAAAAAAATATATATATATATATATAAAAAAAGAAAGTTCAAAAAATACAAAACTTAAACTGTCAGTATGCCTCGACCAAAATGCTCAAATATTTGGCCTGGCAAAGTCTGTTTCTAATTTGAAAATTTCGCCCGTCCCCTTAACACTTCCCCGCAGGCAACGCCGCCTTGCT
This sequence comes from Drosophila leontia, assembly GCA_008042735.1. Lineage (NCBI taxonomy): Eukaryota > Metazoa > Arthropoda > Insecta > Diptera > Drosophilidae > Drosophila > Drosophila leontia. The sequence goes on along the minus strand of VNKB01016518.1, from coordinate 41,053 downwards.
TTTGCTATTTGTGCTTGCTAAATATTTAACTTTTGAATTTCAAAGCAACGTCGAATGCTTGGTGAACTCTGCTCGGCATTTTCCAACCCCCTCAACATGACTCCTCTTTCATTCGCATCAAATCAGAGCCGACCTGTATCGGGTTACATACGTATTAATTTAATATTTCACAGAGCACACGACGATTCCGGGTTTGTTATTTCCCGGCTTTTCTTCCTATTTTTTTCACCCGAATTTGTCATCGTTTCCGTCACAAAAAAAAGAAAATAATACTGGGCAGAGGAAACTGGGGCCTCTCATGTGTTGGTAACCGCAATTTGTTTACTTTGTCGGTTTTTGTGCACGCAGCCGAGTGTTCAAAATTGAATTTTAACTTGGTTAACAGGGCTCTGGCCAGGGCCCATTCATTGGGGATCATCCAACACCCGGCCATTGCCTCTATTCCCCGGCTCGCTTTTCCGCTTTTTGTTCATCGCTGTCGCTGTGTTACACTTGAAGAAGAAGGGGTAGAAAGAGGGGAATATAAATGTGTTAAATTAAGTTATTTATCTATGGGAAAAGAATAGAAAAAGTCATAGGAGAAATATACAAAAGATCCATAGTTTTTTAAACCCCTAACAATTTTATAGGAACCCATTTCCGTTTTAGCTTCTTCATTTTATACAATGTATTACTTTTAAAACAAATTTTTAACACATTTTTAAGGTTTTTTTAAAGCCAAGTAATAACTTTAGCACTTCCGTATTTATAGAAATTAAAAAAAAATAGGACAGAGATTTTTGTGGCACCACAGAGAAAATATTTTTTTTCCGGTTTTAGTTAACTTTTCTTTAATTATCTTTTTAAATTTTCTCGAACAGTCTAGGTAATATTTTCTCAGTATCTTAACACTCTTCTCTTCTTCTTCTCTCTTTCTCTTCTAAAATTGATTTCTAGTCTTATTTTTTTTCAGTGCATTCGCACAATCTCCTTCTCTCGATTTCGCGGACTCTCTCTAAGCGCTCGCTTCGCGTTCGTTGGCGGCGTTGATAACGTTATCCATTAGGGCGTATGACAACAAGCGTGGGGCCGCTTGGGCGTTTTTTGGGCGGGTGGACAAGTGGGCGTGGCAGAGGCCACTTTAGGCTGGCAGATGAAAAAGTTAGTTAGTTTTCGGATGGAGGGAGCGCGGGCAAAGTGCTCTGCTGTGCCTTTGGTTGCGTCTCGTCTCGTGTTTGGTTTTGGTTTCGTTTTTAGTTTTTTAAATGCAATCTTTTAAGTGCTTTTTGGTTGAGGAAGCAGTAGCAGTAGCAGCAGCAACATCAGCAGCAGCAGCATCAGGAAGCAACAGCAGCGACTTTTAATGGCACTCCGGCTGTGGCCTCAATTAAAATGACGAGTTGCTAAGGGGTCCAGGAATTTGGCCATTACTTGTACAGAAAAATACTCGCACCGAAATTAAACGCCAATTTTGCTGCGCCAAGTTTCAATTACCAATTACAATTGATGTTCCAGTCGGGGTTTCTATTACTTTTGCCTTTTGTTTTATTTACTGCTTGTGATTGAAAAAATATTTCAGTAAGTACCTACACACACATACTCACGTATGTAACCATTCTTTTTTTGTGCCTTTTGAATTTTTCATGTGGCAAAGTTCAAGAAATGTAATAAATACGATTTTATTGCCGCATTTTTTCGGGGTTTTTGCCTTATTGTTGTTTGTGGCTCAGCTGCATTTTGCAAGAACAACGCCAAGGGAAAGGAATATTTGCTGCATTGGCGCAGCATCGAATGAATTTCAGAGGCATAATAAATTTTCAGAGCTACTCGCAGCTTTCAGCAATTTTCCCTTCGAAGCGGAATTTATTTGCGACGTTTGGGCCAGTAAAGATGTTTGTTAAATATAATAAATTTCCGGCTTCTGTTCTTTCTATTTTTTTTGTATTATTTTTTGTAATTTTTTTTGGTAGTTTAATGAAATTTATTAAGAAAACTTTTCGGTCAATTGTCGCGCAGCAACAGTGCGTATGGGTAATATTTGGTGTGAGCTATGGCTGAAGTAATACATTGTGGGGGAATTTAAGGAAAGCTTTTTAAGGGTCTCAGGTTTTATTTTCATTAATTTTAATTATTAAGTATAAAATCTTAGAAATCTGGGATACCCACAGCAACATTGCGTATTAGTAATATTTCAATTATAAATTTTGGCGAATTTTATAGAAACTCATGATTATACAAATTCAATATTTTGGATACTGCAACAATGCGTATTAGTAATATTTGTTGATATAAATTGTGTGGATTTTCAAAAAGCCCCTCGAAGATCTCAAAGCTTTTTTAAATATTTAACACCTACATAAATGTATTATTGTTAAATTGTTTATAATATGTAATATTTATTCTAAGTATAAAAATAAAGAAACAAATTTGAATAGATTCCTAAACAATTAATTTTATTACCCAGCTCAACTCATCTTCCTTTCACTGAACCACTTACTCTTAATTCCCGAAAATATATAGCAACCAATCAACATTTAATTGTATCTAACTTCTTTGGAATAGGAGTTAACTTGCTATTCTTAAAATTAATTAATATTATTATTATTCCCCTTCAAGTTTACGACGTCACTAAGTTGAAATCTTCTTTGCTTTTATGACCTTTTCCCCAGCCCAATCTTCTTTTCTGACTAATTAGACATAGCTCTCGGGGACGCTACCAAATCAATAGTTGGGGAAAACTTTATTACCGCCAAATTAGACTTGTAAGTAAAAGTACTTCAACTCGGTTAAGTCCAACCCCTTTTTTAAGCCCTCGCCATTCAACCCTAGCCAATTTGATGGGGCCCTTGAAGGCTTCAGACTTGATTTCATCACAAATTGAGCACATTAATAGAATTTGCTGGCTTTTGTTTATAGGTAAAGTTTCCGTCGCTTTTTTTTTTTTTTGTTCTGTGTTTCCTGTTAAACCTTCTTTATTATAATTAGGTGTTTAATTACAAAGTTGAGACCCTTTTGAAGGCGAAGCCTGAAGAGAACTGATTTAAGGCAAGTCATTTTCCAAATATTAATATATAAATTTCATAATTTCTGCTCTAGCTTTTGCTCTGAAAGTTCGACTGCCAATAATAATGAGCAAAGATTTCTGACGCCAGAAAAATACAGAACAGAAAGAAATATTGGAAATTATTCAGACATGGTTTGAGGACTAGGAAGAAGCACTTGAGATATGTCAAGATAGGACATTGTTTTTGGCCGGGGATCCTTCTTTGGCCATGTGGGTTCTATGTTTGCCAGTGCCTGTGCCTGCGTGGGCTTTCCCCCTTATTTTCCGACATGTGTTTGTTTGTATATCGGGGTTCATTGTTACAATTTCATTTCAGGCATATTGGGTTTCAGTCAGCGACGACGACAACGACGACGACGATGACGACAGACTGCCGAAAGAATTTAGTCCAGAGGTCACGTACGAGGAATGACAGTTGGGGTAAAGAACGCTAAAAGAGGAGATGGGTGTAAAAATGCTACTTTCTATGCTGTGTGATTTCATCAGCAAAAGGATCTTTGCTTTTCGGGGACTCTAAAATCCCCAAGACATCATTTAAAGTCGGTTCTGGTCGCATCTAATCGCTTAAAGAAATGCGGTCAGCTTTGTTTTATGGTCCTGCCAAGGCTTACCGACCCAATCCATTCATCCATCCGGCGACGTCCTTCAGCCATCGCCGTCGTCGCCATCGTCATCATCATCGGTTGTAGTCTCGTTGCCAATATGCCACGTTTAGTCGCCACTAATCCATCGCGTAAACAATATAAATGTTCCGACCAGAGCCGCAGCCGGCAGGATATGCTGATTTCAGTGTGTAGTCCTTGGATGTCAGGCCCCCCCCCCCAAACCAAAACACAGAAGACTCCATCTCAAATACACTTTAAAGGATTCTAGAAACAAAGGTTTAGAAATTCTTAAAAATTAAAAATGTAGAAAATATTACAAACTTTTCAATGATTTTATAATTATATTTAAAAAAAATATACTCTAAAAATTTATTTGCATGTTTTTTATATTTTAGTTTGTAAATTATTTACTTACTCTTTAATTTAAAAGGAAATCCTCTAGATTCTTTCCTAAATTTGTTTTCAGTGAATCCATGGGCATTGTGTGGTGCGGTCTCCTTTTGTTTAACTAAAGGATTTAAAGTTTTTGTTTTGCTTTTTCATTCATTTCAGCGACGTTCGTCATTCATTGTGTGTATGTGTAGGTGGGGTGGGTGTGTTTTATATGGCTTTGTGTGTGTGTATGCGAGCCGCCATATTGAAATCAATGTTGGAGGCAGTTTCCGTTTCCCCTTAGCCTTACCCTACCCCTTTCCGCTTTCTCTGCGCTTTAGCATTGTTCGCATATTTTTATTAATAGTCTCGCGTTGTCTGCGATTTTCCCTTGGCCTCCCACTACCTGCGATTTTCCCCCTCTTCTATTCATTGCAATCCCGGGAAAACTTCGTCATGGATTGGGAATTCCTCTCCCTCTCTTTGGGTATATGAATTGCAAATGGTTTTTCTGCTTTTTGCCTTTTGCGCTTAGCAATCATTTAATATGCCGACGTGCCGAGAAAATGAGTTGTTTATAAAGCGTGAGAGGATTGCACTGCCTCCTTCTGATTGTGAGAGCTCCTGAGAGGCTTGAAGCTGGGGAAAAATGGGGTTGGAGGTGGCTTTAAATAAGTAGGGGTTGTGGTTAATGGGTAGGTGGAGACGGAGGAGGAGGTGCATTCGGAGCAGGTCAATTTGCTAGCTTGTCCGTCTGTCAAACAACTAATGAGAGGATGAGTTTGGATTTGAAATCATGTTCATTGGCCATTTTCTGTTTCAGTTTAATATTCCTTAATGGAAAAGTGACAGCCGAGACTCAAGGGGTTTGAAATTACCTAGAAAGGTGTCTTAAAGTAGGAAATGTTTTTTGTTATATTAGTTATAAGTTTCGAATCTTGGTGAATTAATTAGTTTATACTTCATTTGAAAATAGCCTAAACCATTTTCTCCCTTTAAAATTTATCTATAATTAATATAAATTAAACTTCCTCCTTCCCAATTAAATTTCTTTTTATTAACTTACATTATTTTGATTTAGTTTTTGCCATTAAAATTAATGCTTTCCCGTTTAACTGTCGAATTACAGTTACGTTTCAAGCTCACGCTCACGAAAATTTCAGAACTAATTACGCTTACACTTGAGCAGTCTAGACAATTCGGATGAATATTTCCGCTTAAGATTGCCATTGCGAAATGCTATGCCCCCTAATTAACTTTAGCCCCGAAACTTTCACCCGACTTGGCTTTAATTAAAGCCATCTCAATAAGTACTCCACGAGCACATAAACATCTCGGCGCAAACTTTCTGGTCAAACTTATGCAGAAGAAGAAGCCTGGGGCGCAGTTTTCTCCGATTTTCCTAGATTTTCCACTGCCTTGCCGCCGTCAGTGGAGCAACCCCCCTCAAATTTCACACGTTAATTTGCAATTGCCCCCGGAAGGCAAAAATGTTAATAGCAAAAAACCCAACGCACTCTCTAAGGCAGAGGAAAGAAGAGATTGGAGAGGTGGGTCTAAATTACACAGAAAAAAAATTTAGGTTTGAGATAAGTAAATTCTTGAAAAAAAAAACTAATTTAGAAATTGGAGAAATACAAAAACTTGTATACAAATATTCTAGGGATATTAAACTCTTTTAAAAATGTGTCAAAAAGTATGCAATTATATTTATTAGGTTTATTCACCAATACAAATTTTTTAGCATACTTATAGACACATTTTTAAGAGTTTAAAAAACGATTGTGGTTTTTGGAGCACCTTCGACATTTTTAAACATTTCTAAGAAATATTTAGACATTATGTAAATGGTCACAGATTTTCTTTCACTGTACAACTTTGTGCGTTGGCAGCGTCAGCTCTTGCCATCTCCCTCGCCTTTCTCCGCCTTTCGAGTGACGCACGAAAGTATGCAATGAAAATTTTACAATTTACGCGTGCAAAACTTTATGAGCGTTTCGTATCTCGAGGCGGCATTAGGCTGAACTGGCGAAAAGCGGGGGATTTTAAGGGGATGGCTCGGGTTGTTGGGGATGTTGACAATGACAAGCAATTAATGTTGCGGAAAATTGTGGCGCGAAAACGGCCAAAAACAACAAAGACAACAGGATAGAAACAAAAAAAAAAAAAAACAAATAAGAAAAAATAAGAAAAACGAAGCGAAAAACTGCTCTAGAGAATCCACTAAACACTTTTAAAGTTTTGCATAGCTCGAGGCGCATAAGCAGATTTTCCACGCCGCGGCATGTGCATGGGTGTTTATACAGGTGTTTTTGCTTTCTTCCACCTTTTTTATTCCGTCGCAACACAATTTATTATGCCATGTCAAAATCTTTGGTAAAATGCATCGCAGACAGGAAGAGTGGCAAAAGAGAGAGTTGTAGGGGGGAAATGAGGGCAAGAGTAAGGAGATCAAGAGCAAGCCAAAGAATGAGAGGTAGAGAGTCTATGTATGTGTGTGGAAAACTTGGGAAAATGTTTTGTCGGGATTTAGGTATAACCCAAAAAGAAAAAAATATAACGTTGTGTAGGAGACCAGGAAAATGTTATATACTCTTTCATTGATTAAAAAAAAGAAGGAAAAACAGTTTTTTATAATTAAAAATCATTTAAAGCACAATTAACATAGGTTATATATAAATATTAATTTTCTAAGAAGCTCGCAAAATCACCAGAGTTTTTAAAACTCCTCGAAACAAGCCTAAAAGTATGCAATAGAACTATTGAAATCCGTGGTTTTTATCGATGTTCCTCATTTTGCTCACTAAACTTTGAATTAAAGCATTTATTATTAATGAAATAATTTAGAAACCCAGTTATAAACTATTAATAATTATTATACCCACATTATAAAACCTTTTTAAAGGGTATACAAAATAATACACACAAAAAGGCAGCAAGTAAAAATATTTGCAGCCAAAAGTAGCTGGAAAATCAGGCAAAAATGTCATCCCAAAAGCTCAAAGGGGAGGTGCTGCTGTGCTATATATATATGTATATGTATGTGTGGACTCAAGGTGGGTGGTGCTGATGGGTGACTGGGTGGTGGGTGATGGCATGTCCGCCCCTTGTCGTCTGCGTCTGCTGTGATGAGAAATAGTTGCAGCTGCTGTGACATACGCGTTTGCTGCATTAAAGGATTACCCGCAAAATGGGGTATTTTTGGGTGACAAGGGGATGGTCTTGTTGTTGCTGTTGTTGTTGTTACTTTTTGGGACCAAACTTCTTTTGCAAGTTAAGTTTTTAATCATTTTTCAGTCAACAGAGGGAAGGAAAAAAACACATTTTTCGTTTTTAGTCGCCTTGGCATGCTTTACATTCTCCATTTCATCCATCCATCTATCTCTTTCCTTTGGCAACATTTTTCTTTCCTCTCTTTTTTTTGTTAAGATTAATCATGCGCAGCGCATCGAATAAGTTGAATACGCTTAGAAAATGGCTTAGAATCCTGGAAACTGTGGGCGTTGCATGTGGGCAGAATTCTTTATTCAGCTGGTAAAGTTTTGACTGCATTCGAAAAGGGAGAAAAAAAAAGATAAATGATGAAATTACTTAGGAAAATCCATTAAGATTTTGGGGACATTGTAGGGAAGAGAGCTTAAACTAGAATTGAGTTTTTTTTAATTATTAATATCGTCATTCGATTAAATTAAATAATAGTAGTGTATCTGTAAAAAAAAAAGAGTTCTAAGGTTGTTTTAAATATATTTAATAATTTTTAAAAATATTTTCCATTTTATTAAAATTTATATATATCCCTAAATCTCCCTACACTCATATACATATATATCGAATTCCAACAGCTCTCTCCATTTAATTCCAAAATTTATTTAAATCAAATTAAAAGGCACAAGCCATAACATAAGTTACTACCAAAAACATGTTCACCTAATGTAATTATCACAAATAAAACCAAATGAATCATAATTAAAAGTCAAGTAAAATCAAGGAAACTCTAGTTTGCGTTTTGCAAATGTTTTCCCAGCCAGCAGCAACTTGAGGAAACTCAAGGAAAGTGTGTGGGGAAAATGGGGTTTCGGCACTTATCAGCACATTAACAACACCGACAGACACACATACAGCACACACATACCAAGAAAATGCTCGGCAATTAGCAATGCGAGGGAAAACATTAATGATGAAATATTAAACAGAGCAAGGGAAGAGCGAACTGCGAATAAATAATGCAGCAAGGGGAAAAGGGAAATGGAAAATTGCGGGGAGGACACACAAAAAAAAGGCAATGAGATGGAGCGACTTACAAAATGCTCTTTCAATGTTCATTGTAATTCAGCCAAAAATTGCAACAATTTGCTGTTGTTGCTGCTGCTGATGCTGCTTGCTGTTGTTCGATAACAATTTGCAGCAACAAAAGCAACTTGTAATGCCCTTATTGAGGGGGTATTAAGGGGGGGGGCAGGGTTGTGGTTAAAAAGTAAACGAGAAGGTTGAGGGGTGTTTGTTTTATTGCACTTGGAAATGATATAGAAAAAGGTTTTAAAATATTTAGAATTTAATCGAACAAAAATATTTAGATACAAACTATGCTTATCCAAAATTTTGATTAGCAAAATTATTTTTAAAATTTTTTAAATTGAAAACTTATCTTATTTACCAAAATATTTTTTGTTATTACCAATTTTAAAAATTTTAAGAATGTATTTCTAGAAGAAAAATATCAAACAATACGAATTTATTTTAATTTTATATTAAAATACAATTATTTATATCTCCCAGTGTAACACATGAAACAAAATGTTGACGTCAATTTCATTTCATTTTCATTCCCGTTTTTGCCGCTGTTGCTGCATGTTGCTGCTTTTGTTGTTGCTGCTGCATTTTCCGCCATTTGGTTTGCTGCCGATAACAACTGCACAACTACGGCAACACACACACACACACACACACAAACATATACAACAATTGCCCAAACTGCCAAACAGTATTTAGGCGGTTAAATATATATGAACTACAATTGCAGCAGCGGCAGCAACAGCAGCAGCAGCATCACATCCTGCAACAACAACACTGCCAATCTGTCCCTTGTTCTTGTAGTTGTTGTTGTTGTTGCACACGGGAGCAAACAAATTGAAACTTTTGCTACTTAAGAGAATGCTGCACATTCGTTACGAGACCCAAAAAAAAGTCAACAAAAAAAATGTATATATTAAATGAATTGCAACAATTTTGTGCAACGTTGCACGATGTGGCTGTTGTGCACAGATAAAATTTGAGGTAGTTTAAAAATAGATTTTGATATTAAAACTTAGGACAAAAATAATTAAACTGATAATAATCAAATACTAAATAAAAGTTAGCTGCAGTTAATGCTAAATAATAGTTATTTAATTAAATATTTATCGTCGTAAGGTATACTTTATTTTTAAACAGCTTTAAAAAGTCTCTCACTTTTCTTTCCGTGCTGATGATTTGAAGAAATTGGAGTGGGCGTGGCAGTAGGCAGTAGAGAATCAGCGGCAGTGGGCGAAACGTGCGACATTTGAAACAGAAACCGGAAATTGGAATTGCAATTTATGCTCATCGCGTGTTGCACATTTTCTGTTCCGCTCAACTCTGTACAGTTCAGTTCAGTTGAGTTCGGTTGAGTTGAGTTCGTTTCATTCGTTCGCCTCGTTTCGAATCGGCTGGAGGATTCCATTTAGTTGGGTGCAGATTTCGTATCATCTGGCATAATCTATTTGGGGGTCATAAGCATAAGGTCAACACATGCCATTTATTTCCTTTTCCCCCCAAAAACCGACCGACCGACCAACGCTTGTAATTAGATGGCGGGGGTTGTAAATCGTGGGGGTAGACAAGGGAAGACCTCCTTAAATGGGTCAGCGGCAGTTTTTGGTATTTTTGGAATTTTATTTATGGTTCAAATCCGAAGAATTTATGTCGGTTGGCGGATGAACGAAGGGAGTTGAGGGGATATTAATTTTCGCAACATTTTGCGATCTATTTCAGCTTGGGGGGGAAATGAGGAGGGAAATTGAAATTCACATTTTTCGCACAACAATTGCAAATGAAACTTTTGGTAAAAGTTTTGTAAAGAGAAAGAATTCCTTGGAAAGTAATTGAAAGTTTAATCTTTTATTTAAATTGAACGAGTGTGTGGGTTTTGAGGCATCATGTTTAAGGGGAATTTTATGTGAGTTTTGCTATGATATTAATGAAAGGGAATTTAGCTAGAACTGTATTTAAATGTTTGGGAAAATATTTAAATTGGTTTTACTTTAAAGACAAACATTAGCTTTATTATTATTATTTATTGTACGATAATGCATTAGAAATTTATATCAACTTCTTACCAAAAGTTGTTGAATTAAACATTTATATTTTAGATTCCCTGGGAATTTCCATTATATTGACCTAAAATTTAAACAACTTTTGGCCTGTGGGCCTCAGCTTTAATTAGCAATTGTCGTGTTTGAAAACCATCCTCCTTCAACCAGTCTTAGCTGAGGCTTCTCTCAACTTGTAATCTTTAATTTTGTTAACTAGAGGACATGAAGCTGGCTTTGTCATTGGAGCAGGGGAGACACTAACAAGTCCGGCTAACAAAGCTGACAACTAAAATGGTCAAGGGAAAGAGGAATTCCCTTCCCCTTCCTCCCTGGTAGCTTTAAATTACACCAATGTCCTGTCAAAAATACTTAGCACCGAGCAGAATACACAGGAGGAATACAGGGAGCTTTGAGGTCAGAGCAAAATTGTCGGAGACAGCTGTAAATAAGGTAGAGGACTCCTCCTCGAGCCCGCTTTAAACTGCCATTATTTATTGAGTACATTGAGGCCTGGGAACTTTGTTTTTCCTCATCTTCTTTAACTTTTCCGTGTATCCTTGTTTTTTTTTCGCCCTTGGTTTTTCATTATTCGAAGCGTTTTCGGCGCATGGAACATTTGCTGCCCAGCCAAGTGAAACACTCGGAATGCTGAAGAGGGGGTAGGGGCAAAGGGAATTTATATAGAATCCGCTAAGAAGTGGAGTTAGTTCCATTGCCTCTCCTTCAGGTGGTGACTTTGGGCAATGTCCTGTGGCGCATGATAAACGCAGTTTGGCCCTTTTTAAATATATATATCATGCCGCCCCAAAATCGTTCGGCTTCAAGTGGCCAATGATATATATATATGTATATATATGTACGTACGTAGCCATTTTTTGTTTTGATAAATTTAATAAATCAAGCGATTGTTTCAGCTGGAAATGCAATCGCTTGTGTATAATAGATGGCATTTTATTTATGGCCCTGCCCGCCGGCTAATGAATGCTTATTAATAACCCGATTAAGCGACGGAGCTGGGTTTGGGATTGGTTTTAGACGAAAAAAATAAACTCCCAGATATACAGAAAGAAAATAATAAAGTTTGGTATTTAATAAATTGGATTTTATTGGGTTTATTCTAGAAACTAAAAAACATAAACATTAACAAACTATTAACTAAAATTGAGGTACACTATAGGTCGACGGATCCTTATTCCATGACAATTAGAAGTTTCGGAAACTCGTCTGTGTGTTTGTTGTTGTTTTTTTAGTAAGATCAAGTGGTCTCCTCTGCGCTTCTCATACTGTGTACTTAAGCTGAGGCATAATTAATTTTTAAATATATTTTTAAATATTTTGTATGTGTGTTTGTTGTTGTTTTTTTTTTAATAAGATCAAGTGCTCTCCTCTGCGCTTCTCATACTGTGTACTTAAGCGGAAGCATAATTAATTTTTTAATATTTTTTTTTGTTTTTTTATGTGTGTTTGTTGTTGTTGTATTTTAGTAAGATCAAGTGCTCTCCTCTGCGCTTCTCATATTGTGTACTTAAGCGGAAGCATAATTAATTTTTAAATATTTTTTTGTTTTTGTATGTGTGTTTTTGTTGTTGTTTTTTAAGAATGATCAAGTGCTCTTCTCTGCGCTTCTCATACAGTGTACTTAAGCGAAGGCATAATTAATTTTTAAATTTTTTTTTTTTGTTTTTTTATGTGTGTTTTTGTTGTTGTTTTTTAAGAATGATCAAGTGCTCTCCTCTGCGCCTCTCATACTGTGTACTTAAGCGGGGGCATAATTACGTTGGATCTTCTCCTCTTGAGCCAGAACCAAAGGATCGGACGGATGCACTGAGTTGAGCCGCTAGCCAAACAGAACAGCCCTTGGTAAGTCCATTTTTATTTTAACTTTTTTTTTTTTTTGTATTACCCAAAATTTAATTGTAAAAAATATTGTTTTATATTTAATTCACTTTTTAAGTAATTTTTTTGTATTACCCCAGAAATGCGTTTTAATTTTACCTTTTCTCTGCGTGTTCCCATATTCCACTTCTACTCTAACGAATTCCCAATCAAATTAGCTCTAATCGAATCACAAGCAGACACTCGCTGGCTCAAAGTCCTTGCTCTAGGATATAGGATAATTTAATTCGAGCGCGAAAAAAAAATAAAAGACCCTCACTGCCAAGGATAAAATTGTCCTTTTCTTGTGCTTACCTAAAAATAAGAAGAAAAAAAAAAGAAAAAAGGAAAGGGTTCTCTCCCAGCCCAACAATAAAAGGCATTTTTCAGTACCGATTTCCTAGTCCGAATCTGTTTTTCCTGTTCGCACAGATGTTTACGCGGTTTAAAGCTCGTTAGCGCCCCCCGAAAAGTGGAGGTGTGGTCACGGGAATAGGGTTAGCGGGCTCTTTAAGGGTTCGGGGAGGGTTTGTGGTCGGCTTGTTGAAACATTTTGCGGGGTCTGCCGGCCTGGCCCCGGCAATTTGAAGTCATTGCGGCCTCGGACTTGAGAGATAATAGAACTACGACCGCAGATATTGCCTATAACGGGGTGGGAAGGAATATAAGGGGAAAATTACAGAAATAGAGGGAGACGAGGGGGGAAATTGTGGCGAAAACTGTGAGGCCGGGCGTTGTGGCAAAAAGGATTAATACCAAAGCAGATTAGATTGTCAAAATGCGACAGCTTGCCGCCGCCATTCGCCGCTACGCCTTTATTTTTTGGCTTTGGCCAAAAAGGGGATTCTCTGGCTAAAAACCGAAACTGTAACAGAGTTATCAACATTTTGACAGCTCCAATTGTGAAACAACAGAATTATGCTAAAAACAATAAGCGGATTTGGTAGGGAAGCTTCATCGGCATTAAGTACTTAATAATTTTTGCAAATTCCCACACAAAAGGCTAACTTAAATTTTAAAACCAGTTAAATCGGTGATGATTTAAGCGGTGTTTAATGTTAGCTGTAAAATTGTATCTCAATGATACTTTTTCATGCGTATAGAGTAATTACCACAATGATAATTATAACAATAAATAATTGTTTAATGGGTAATTAAATTCAAGGTTGATTTTGTAAGGGTAAAATTAATGTACGTTTCAGTGGGATTTAAATTAGAATATTTAATGCTTAGCGGAAATTAAATTTCAAACAATAACCTTTTCAACTAAAAGAAATTAGTAAAATCAAACTTTGTGACAATTAATAGTGACTATTAATGAAATGAAACTAATTCAAGTTACTAAATAGTGGCTTTGCAAACCATTTTTTAGAAAATCCTATTACAAATCTTAAATTTTGGCAATTCTCTTAGGTAAATGTATCTTATTCTATAAAGTTCCAAAGAAAACTAGCATCCTTTAAGTCTATACATTTTTCCAACTCCTTTTGCAGATCAATCACTCACTCAAAAAGCTTTGCTTTTGCTTAAACTTTGAACAGAATTCTGGCAGTTTCCACTAATGAAGTTGGTCTTCATGGAGAAAGAAAAACAATTTGTACTCCAAAAATAAAGAAAAGGGAAAAGGATAAGCATAAAAGGGTCCACGTTTGAAGCTTGTTCTTTTTTAAGGCTATCAATCAAACGGCAAGGAGGAAAATTAAAAAGAAAATCTTTACAGGAAGTAAGAACAACAGTTTGACTTTCATTTGATCAAATTTTTTAAAATTTCCATAAATTATATAATTTTTATTAATTTAGAACTAACTAACGAAGGACTTTCCACCTTAAATATTTGTCCTACACTAATTAATTAAAAATGTTGTCCTAAATCTAAGAACATTTTTCTATAATTAAGAATTAGTGCTGTTTTTAGTAAAAATGGCTATAACTATATACAATAAATAATTTAAATATCAGTAAATCACTATTATTCTAATAAATTCGTATATTTTTCTTTGATGACCGTATAAATAGTTAGTGTTTCCGAAAATTCCCAATCATAATCAACATTTCCAGCTTTAATACCAATATTATGATCACGGCAGCAACGATGCCAAAGGAATCATCTTCATCTGCCGTCTAATGGATTTTTCGGAGGGGGTGGGATATTCCCCAGATATAGAGTTAGGGGAAAACCGCAGATGCCGCCACATGAGTGTGTAACTGTGCCTGTCTGTGTGTGTGTGTGTGTGCCTCGCCACTTTGAGTTAATTCCCTTTACTTGGTCGTAAACTTTACGCATTCACTGTAATCAAATTTTATGAAATGCTCAGGCCCCAGTTTTCGTCTTCATCTTTTGTTCGAAGGGTTTTCACTGTGTCCTGGATAGCAAGTGTGTGTGTGTGTGCCCTTTAATGTCTTTACTGTGGTTTCTGCGTTTGCGTTTTTGGGGCTCTCACAGCCTGCGGCCTGTGAATGAAAATTTTGCGGCATAGATAATTAAATAATAAATTGTTGTAATGTCTACATTTGCGAACCGAAAACCTCCTCGACTGTTGCATTTGGCTGAAAGGCCATAAATGATTTATATGCACATTGAGTGCGTCGACAATAGATTTAATTTAACGATGTCTTGGCGACGATGATGACGATAATGATGAAGCGCCAGGCGTCGACGCCGCCGCCATTTTGGCTTTGCTCCCATGTCGGATTTTCCTTTCCGATTTTCCATCCATGGAGGTAATTACGCGGAAATGCGGAGAGACAGAGGGAGAGAGAAACATCAATATTCTTCCTTCATTCGCATATTAAATCTATGTCATTTTATATAAATTAATTTTGCCAATGACATTCAATGTCTGCTCGGGTGAAAATGGATTATGAACGTAATATATATGCTATATATGGGGGTGCTCTGCTCTTTGATGTGTGAGTGTGTGTGTGTGGGGACATATTAATGCGATATCGAAAGACATCGATTGGGAGAAGATTGGGGAAGGGAATGAAGAGTGGCAGACCTATTTTGGGGATTTATTTGCCTAGAGGTTTACTGCTAATTATATTTGGTAAATACGTTTATTAAATAAAAATGTTATTCTATTCAATACAGAGATTTAATATATACATTTATAAGAGTATAAACATGATAAAAGAAAATAACTTACTTATATTGTTTACAATTTTAGAAATCTTTAGAAAGTTATAGTTCTTTAACAAAAGAAATATATTTTCTTAAAAGACATTTAGTTCCATTTTCCTTAACTTCCAGAAATTTAAATTTCTTATAAAAATATTTAAGTAAATGTCTTAATTTTTCCTACTTTTATTTGTATTACTCTTTGCCTTGAAAAACCTTGAATGAAAGCTGCTTTCTATTCATGGTCGAGCAATTACCGACTGATTGAATTTAAATTCTTGAGCTCGTCCTGAGCGCGCTCCTTATCTCAAAGTCAGTCCTCTGACAGCCCGTAATCCCCCCTCCTCTCCCTTAACTTGGCTCCATCCTTGGGCAAGTCATAAATTATCCTTAGATCACGCGCCAACAAAAGTGTTTCCAGCACTCCACCTCGTTGGGCTCCCATCATTTTCTTGTTTTTGTTGGTCCTTACGCAGTGACCTATACAATGCATTCCATCGGGGAACTAGTAGTAATAGTTCTTCTGCCTGAACCACTTTCTCTTTTTTTTTTTTTTTTTTTTTTTTTGCTTTCATTTTTTTATTTTATTTTTTAACTAGCTTGAATTCCTGGCAGTCACATGCCAGCGGAGGCGCAACGCCAAGATGATGGAAACAGCTGACATTTCACTTTCTTGATGCGATTACGCAGCGAGGAATGGTTCGGCCTCCCACACTGGCTTTTTCCACTGCTTTTCCGTATCGCCTCCAGCTCCGCCTTCCCCGCCTTTCTGTCCACACTGCAAATTGCTTACGGTCACGTAGCAGCGCTCTAGCCTCTCGCTCGCCCTCGCACAACCCCACACGGCGCGGGGTCGGGCTCCTTTTTGCTGCTGTTGCGCGACAAGAATTTTTTGCGCTTCAAGCGGCGGCCAAGAAACTTACCACTGCAAAAAAAAAGGTAATACAGATAACAAAGTAGGGGAAAAAAATATGCAAGGTATAAAATTAAATATTAAAAAATATAAATAAAATATATAATGCTGCAGAACAGCTCTTTGCGAAAACTTTATTCGACTGTTTGGTAATCCGGCTCGAAAGACCAAAATGTGAAAAAATAACAGTTTGAGTCTTTGTAAAAAACTGATTTTATTTTCATATATCTTTGTTTTATATACATAGGTGAAATTAAATTCTAATTCATTGTTTAAAATCTCCTAATCTATATAAATCCTCCTAATTTATATTCTATGATTTTAAAAATATTTTAAAGATTGTATAAATTGTTTATTTTTTTTATATTTAAATTTAATCTCTTTTTTTTTTTGTCCAGTGTAAAACCATGCAAATATGGAAGAGGAAGAGAGTTTGGAGTGAGAGAAAGTGAGGTTGGGGAATGGGTAACAAAAGGAAAATGGTGCCAAACTTAATGAAAATACCAACGCGTCGTCATTTTGGCCGCAGAGAGGCTGTAGTATCTTCCCCGGAAAACCATCCTACCCTCTTCCCTAAGCCCATCCATCTTGCATGCCATTTCCACAATATGTTATTTTTCATGCGTTTTAGGCGAAAGTGTTTCAGCCCACTGTGCGCGCGAAACTGTCTTGTTGTTGTTTTTCTTTTTCTGTTCTAGTGACACCCACCTCTAATATATTGGAATTTTTTTGATTCCTTGCTCCATTTTGTTGGTACAGTAGTAATACAAAAACAGCGTAAAATTAACTAAGAAAAAGTTAAGTTAGTTATGTATATTTTTCTCATCTTTATCATAGCACAGAGCAGAATTCCGTGTGGTTTTTTGTGGCTAAATACAAAACAGTAAAAAAAGCCGTCTAAAAAAATTTCCATTAAATGTAATTTAAGTATGTAATTTGTTAATATTCATAAATATTTAAAAGTCTTCTTAAATGCTTAGTTTACATTTTTATAGAGTTTTAATTTATTTTAACAAATTTCTCCTGTATTGGCATTTTTTGATTTCTTGCTCCACTTTCGTTGTATTTTGTTTTTGCACTGACGCTTCTTTGGGGAAATTTGCATATCTCGATAGTGTCATTAAATTTGCATATTTAAGATAAATTTAAATTCTTTGCATGTCTTGTTGTATTCCCTTTTTTTTCTGCGTTCCAATTTCATTTCGAGTATTGTCTTTTTCTTTTACTTAGGTCCTGCCTGGCTCGTTCTTCAAATTTTGCCGTTGCCATTGCAAATTTATTGTAGGCTGAAAGGGGGCGGGGTTGGGAGTAGCATAACATTGTTTACAGACTGTCTTCATACATGTAGAAACAGTGGAGCTGACACCTGATGACAGAAATATAGTAGCAATTGCCAGATTTTGCAAATAAATAAATTTGAGCTACGTTTAAAATAGATTTAATTAATGATGATGATAGAATTAATGTATTAAACTCCAAAAATTAAAATTATTAAAAAATGTATTTAACATCATCTTTAGCTAGGAATTTTCTTAATTTATTTATGTGAAAACATATTTATAGTTAGTTAATTATAGTATTTGTGTAAAGTGAATGCTACCTTTCTCTCCGCATCTGTATGTATTTTAGAGTGGGAACTTTAAGTGGGCGAGGAGGGCGTGGCTTTACAATGCGTGGGAGTTGCTCTCATCTCTGTTTCTTTTTTTTTTCATTTTGTACCCCGCACTCGTATTTTTTTCGTTGTCGTCATCATGCATCATTTGTTTAGTCCCTTAGTCCTTTGTTATGTGCCAAAAGCCGAGAGGGCGGAGGGGGTGGCACAGTGGGGCGGAGAGTGGGCGAAAGGACGTGTGTGGGCGGGCGTAAGTGTGGTGGGTGTCACACTTTTATGCGACGCACTTGTTGAGAATATTAATTTTATTTAAATATTTCAAAATAACACAAGAGCTGCTGTTGGCTTCATACAGTTTTGGGATTCCTCTTTTTGTTTTGTATTTTATTTTATTTATTTTATTTTGCGACATTTACGTAATGAACTCCAGCTAATGGGATTAAATCCCATCCCATTCCTCCAGAGAAAACATTGACAGATGTATCATGTGCGACCAAAAAGAAAAAGTTTTCGTACAAAAAACTTGATTAACAAGCACATAAACTTTTGTCTGTATTATTTTTTTTAATAAAATTTTCAACACTATAAATTGTTTCTAAGACAGAGCACATTTTAATTATTATTAAAAGCTTATTTATGTATGTATATTTATTTAAAAATAATTCAGGTTAATTTATATTGTAACTACTATTTTTATCTAATTTTTTATTTTACTAAATGTGTGTAAAGGTGAGTTGTAAATTTATGTTAAACGAAAGGGAAAAGCGTATAGAATTCTTTGAAACCTTAACTTTAATTTAACATTGAAAAATGTGGTAAAATTTTTAAGTTTATTTGTAACAGCTTAGTGTGACAAAATAAATTACATATATAATCTAACTTATAGAAATAGTTTAAATTTAATGTTTGCTTTAACTGTCGTTACTTCAGAAACTGTATAAAAATATGTCTCCTTAGATTTGTTTTTTTTTTTTTTTTTTTGCTTGCAAACTGGGAGAGGCCGCAGTTTTGTCTTTGCTATTTCCATTTAGTTAATTATTTAAATTTCTATTTGCGATTCGCACAACAGCAACAAGAATAGACTTTGGGAGAGCACGAGAGAGTGAGAGCGGAAAAACTAAAAGAGCGAAACTTACCGGCAGATAACGAGAGAGCGAGCGAGAGAGCACAGTTTTTGTTGTCTTTGCTTTCGGCTCTTCTTCGTGTCGGCTCGTCTCGCTCTCTCGTGCTCACTCTCATATGATTACCGTCGCTGTCGCGTTGCGCTTTCTTCGTTTTTTCGGCTGCGCAAACTTATATTTTGTCGTTGTAATATTTTGCATAAATATATAAATTAAAGCGCGTGACGAACAACAAAAATAAAGGCAAAGTGCTCAGCGACAAATCGAACGAAATCCACATAACTTTCAAGTGCAAAGTTTGCCAGCGTGCGTGTGCGTGTGTTTTTGTGTTTTTCTGCCTGCGTGCCTGCGTGTTTGTGTGTGTGTGTAAAACGGAACGTGCAACAAGAAGCAAGAAGAAGAGGAAGTAGCAACAGCAGCTGACAAGCCAACAACAAGCAAGATTTCCAATAAGTAAGCAACAAAAGGGAGAAAAGTGGAGGTGAAATGAAACAAAACAACCTTTGGAAGCCCCGCAAAAGGCTGTCGTAACCGATTGCAAAAACAAAAACCAAAATAGGAACAACTACAATTTGCAGGTCTCAGCTAATTGAAAGCGAATGTGTTGTTGCTTTTAGTGCATTGCACTCGATGCTAAACCAAAAAAAAAAAGAAAGAAAAAATTGCATAAAAATACATAAATAAGAACGGCAATAAAAACAATAAAGAAATTTAGAATAACTGCGGTGTTTGCTGCTCTCCCGCGCTCTCTAGACCACTCAAGTGAGAGCGTAGCATGGCTCTCTTTCGACAAGTGAATAACCTGCAGTGAGAATTACGTTTTTTATGTGATTAGTGTAATTATTTAAACCTTATCGTAGTGCAAATAATTCGTTTTCGTTTTCCTTTTTGCTTTGCTCACTTGTTGTCTTCGCTTTTCATTTTGCCGGGCGCGCTCTCTCTCTTTTCCTCTCTCCTTATCTCTCAGCGACAGCTGTCAAAAGCAACGGCCTCTTTCGCTCTCTCGCTGTCATTGTCCTTTTCGCATTCTAAATAAGCAATAACAATAGGCGCACTCGGCGAAAACAACAAGTGCAATTGATAAAAAGCAATAACTATTACAATTCGCTATTGAATAATATCCCCCTGCATATCAATAAATGATTGCATCAGTGTTAGTGTGTGTGTGCACGTCTGGTCCCGTAAAAATAAATAAAAGTGCAAGAAATTGGCTGGCTGTGTGCTATTTTTAATGCCCATGCAAATGTTGCAATAGTCCGTGTGAGACAGACTGGGATAGCGATAGTGCTAAAATAACTCGCTGAAATGCTCCGTTGAAAAAAACAAATAGCAACCACAACAAAAATAGTGCCGAAAATAATCAACAAACTTGCAAGTGAAATATTAATTACAAATTAGAAACACGGCAAGCGATCTCTGGAATGCGAGAGCAGTAAAGATTGCGATTGGCGGAGACAGAGAAAGAGAGAGACAGAAGTGAGCGCAGTGAACAGTGTTGCTGAGCTGTAACCAAACTGCAAGTGTATAAAAGTAGAGCCGAAAACGGAGTGAAAGATATTTATAAATGCAATTAAAGGTAGTATTAAAAAAAAAGTGCAAGGAAATAATAAAAGTTTATACATACATCTATATAAGATATATGTATCTTTTTTAATTCACATTAATTAATATATATTAAAAATTCAGGGCACTAATAAAACTTATTTTGAACTTGTTACCTCAAATTTTAAGAAAATTCATTGAACAAAAGCTTAAATAGAAAACACCTTGTGCTAGTAATAAAACGAAATAACGTTAATTAACATCTGTAGGTTTTATTGTCCATGGTAAAGCCCACATATGTAAATTTTTAAAATTTAATTTTCAAAATAGAAATTTAAAATTTTTTTTAATTTAATTACTTAAATTTGATTTAATTTTAATATAATTTTTTTTTTTAATTTCTCGTTTAATATTATTTAATTTTCACACTTTTTGCACTTCGGCTGTTTAATCGCATTACCTATCTAATGCATTTTAGTCTAATCCAACTGTTACACCAGAATAGAAAAACTGTAGCGCCAACTAAGCAATAATCTTAATAACTATTGACCAAACAAAAACAGCAACTGTGAAAAGTGTTGACAAAAGAACACCTGCCGGTGGCACACAATCCACCTGTATTTATTGTAACTGCTGCAAAATACAATTATAATTACTGCCTTCCCATGATTCACTCTTTCTAATCTGCATATACTCTGCTTTATCGCCTTTTAATTTTCAGCAGTCACGAGTGAATTCGAGGGAGTGTTAATTGCTAAAAAAAAAATAGTAGAGACCGTGTTACCAATGCATCCGAGATACAGCCCCGCACCGCCCCCTCAACAACAGCAGCAACAGATGGGTGGCGGTCCACATCCCCAGCAGGGCGGTGGCGGTGGAGGAGGCGGTATGAGGGGGCCGGCGAACGCCCAGCAATTGCCACCGCAGATTCCGCGATCCCAGAACTATGCAAACGTGAGTCAAACATTCATAAATCTCATCTATATTTAAGGTGGCAATTTTAGATTATTATTTATTGGTCTGCGTTGATTTTAAGAGTGATTTGGGTCAACATGTTTGCCAATTTGGGAGGCATTGGAATTTTATGATTATACATTTACATTAAACTGGGGTTTTGACCTTTACTTAAAAGTTTTGTAAATAAAAAGTCATTTTCTATTGATCAGAGATTTTATTTAGCGAATAAAAGGACATTGTTATCATAAAAATAATTTAAAATACTTTACAGATATTAAAAATTATGCATTAATACCTTAGAAGATAAGTTTCCATCTCTATCGGTCGTGTAAGAGCTGATCAAGCTTCCAAAACTTGTTCCTTTATCCCTCATGTGTCTTTAAGAGTGGGTTATTGTCCTTTGAGCTCGATATTACTATACCATACAATCTATAAAATATGTCTATACTTTATACTATTTACACTATATCATACCGATTCAAAGAATATTATTTGTACTCATGGGGAATACTAATGTCTAATGGGCACTCTATCAAAAATCAAGTTTAGTTGATAAAATACCATGGTACAAAAACGATTGGCCAAACATCTAAGCAATCAAGTACCAACAAAGGCATCAATCAATCAGTTGCTCCGTGCATCAATCAAGCAATCAAACGGCTCACTCACTCGCACACTCCTCTCCTCTCCACGCCTTGCCTCAGTCAGTCACCCAGTCAGTCAGTCAGTCAGTCAATCGTTCATTCAAATCGGACGCAGGCTGATGATTTTTGATGCGGATTCTGATTCTGATGCTTTCCACATAGAAGGCGCCAGCATTGCCTCGCGGCCAATATAGGGGGCGCCACTGCAATCGACATGTGTCATACGCAGTCGTTCGAATCATGGGGGAAAAAGCGGGAAATGCGGCAGGAAAATCGGGCAAAAATCGGGGGAAAATCATGGGTAAAGGAGGGAGCCAAATAGAGGAAAGCTGAGGGGTAGCAAGGGAGGAAGGGAGCACGCATTTGAGTGGAAAATTGCTCCCGCTGATGCGGCTGCCACTGCCTGGCAATGATATGGATTTCTTCTAACCATTTTCGCCATCAATTTGCTGACAGTTGCAGTGCAGCAGCCGCCGCTGCCGCCTGCCTAATCCCGATGCTAGAATCGGGGGCACTATACCGCCACCACCACATTATCCTCAATCCCACCTGACAAATCATTATTCACAGGGCCGCCGCTGAAGAAAGGAACATTTTAGCAGGATTTCCTCGTATTTTTGTTGTTGCTAATTTCAATGGTATTAAAACCCAGTTTTCCCCAGTTGGTGTGGGATTTGGCATTGTGAAATATTTCCATCATAATTTATGCATTTGCTTTCTAAATAACACCATCATAGTACACTCGCAAAAAAAGGAAGAAAGAAATAGAAATAGAGATGAAAACCACAAAATGGAAATTACACAAAGGCAACATTTGTAAGTAGTTTCCCCTCGTCCTTTGCCACCTGACAAAAATCTGGTTTACCTGCGTGTATATGCGTGCACTGAAATAATTTATTTAAAATATATTTAAATATTTTAGGAATTTCTTAAAAAGTGTCCTATGATTTTTCTTAGGTTTTTAGAGATTTACTTGCATTTAAAATGCTCACCAAAATGATTTATTCTATTCCAAAAACTATTGTAAACTGAGTATCACATATATATCGACAAAAAGTATAATAATTTTTCTTTGTGTTGTAAATTCTGTACATAAAATATATATGTATTCCATATAATAAACTATTCAAAGCTTTTGCGGCACAATACTGAGCGGGGCCAGGACGTACCCTATGTTGCTCGTTTTGCTGCGTTTTTGGGTAGCTCACCTGGCCAGGCACCCCACTTATTCCCCCCCGAACACTCACTGCAACCCCTCCAGGTGTGCTCGCTTTGTAGGCAGCATCTATTTGGCATCCTCTAATGGCCAACAGGCGTTGCTTTGGCTTTCCACGGGAACGTTCTTTCATTTAAACAGCTTTCAACTCATGGCAACAACAACATTCTGGCAGACCACATCAAAATAAAAATGCCAGGAGACGGAGGGGGGTAAAAAAAAGTAAGGAAAATACGGGGAAAAATTGTAAACAGTCGCGCGCTTAGTCAGCGCCGCAGTCCAAGGCAGTTATATTGTGCCCGGAATGAAAATTATATTTCGCATTTTGTGTGTCCGCCGAAGAAAGAAAAGTAAATAAATAAAAGCGGAACTGGGCAAGTTGCTGAAGTTTATGGAGTTAAGGGAAGATATATATTTAAAATTACTTTAGACCACACTTTGTGTGAGGGGTTTTATTGTATTTATTATTATTTCTTCATGGGTGAAATTTTGAGGTAAAATTGGAGTTTGAAAAAACTTTGGGTTTGTTGGATATTAAACTTTAAAAAGTTTTGCTTGAAGACTTGAAATTCGGTTTTTTTGTTTAAATAATATTTTTTTTAATTTTATATTTATTTTCGAAAAAGAAACAACGTTTTCAATATACCTTTTTGAGTTTTAAGTTCTTAAACTTGGTATACTTTCTCTATTTTTGTGATAAATTATATAAATTTAATTAGATTTATTAAGCTTACTTTTTTCTGCAACTGTTTTAATCGAATCGTGTTGATTTACCAAACACAATTTCCTCAGTTTTCCAGCATCGTAGTTGTAGTTCTTGTTTACCCGCTCCCTCTTTAGTAATTAGGAAATTAAATACTTCAGGAAATATACAAAAGGAAATATCATTTACACTCCTTTGATTTGCTTTTCCTACTCTCCTTGCTTTGCATTTACCTGAATAATTTGTTTTCCACCTTTTACCTTTACCTCCTTTCCGCTTTTTGAGTAGAATTTTCCTTTTGGCAAATTCTATTTGAGTTTGCAAACCCAAAAATGTTTTGTAAAACTTGAAAACTTTACAGTATTTGAGTTTGTGCGCTAAAAAGTTTGCTCAACAAAATATTTATATTTCGATGGTGATGATGATAGAGTAAAGAAGGAAGAGGCACGGGGAGTTAAATTAAGAATGAGAACTTTTGCCTAGTCACGTAGTAATTTGTGATTAAATTCAATGTTGACAATTGCCAGAGAAAGCCAAAAAGTTGTTAAGGTAATTGCGACCGCATAGGCTGAGATGCATTTCAATTGAAGCTGCTTGACCAGGCGGCCAAGGGAGTGGACGGGATTCTCTAGGATTCTCGGGACACCGGGATATTCTCTAGGATTCTCCAATGCAGCGCTGAATGCCGGACGAAACGCCTTTGAGCCATGCGCCTGCGTCGGCTTGTGGATCCTGTTGCTGGGAATTATTTTTGCCGGCTCGCAGCAATGCATTCGAAGGCACGAAGTATAGGAAACGAAGCGCCAGAACCGAGGCGTGCCGAAACCGATTCCGAGGGCGAATCTGAGGCCTTACTCCAAAACCTTACTCAATGAGAAATTCAGAATCCATTCGACGATTGTCAAGTTCAGTTACAAACGCCTTTTCCTCATTTTGCGCACCACAAAAGCGGAAAGCGACCACAGAGCCCCAAGCACACAGAGATTGCCTGAGACGAGCGCCAAGTCTGAAGCCAAAAATCGTATCGAAATAACCGAAATCCAATTCCAATTTCAAATCCAAGAAAATAGTCAAGCCAAGCGGGGAGCCCCAAGGAGTCCTGCAAATATCCTTTCAACAGTGCAAGCTCGCCATTTTGTGTTTCGAAAAAAGTTTTATCGCAAAGCCACGCCGCAAGATTCAGCATTAAAATATATATAAAAAAGATATATTATATATATTTCCATTTCCCCGTGCGTATACGTAATCTGAGTCGAAGTCAGTTCATTCTGTCCATGATTTACAAATATTAAAAATATATTATACAAGTAGTCACTGAGAGAGTTCGCCGAGTGCAAGTGCAAGTGAAGTTCAGTATTATTTACAAACGCGCGAAAAAAATATTAAGAAATTTACAAAGTAATTCTGCTCAAGAACTCGCTACTCAAAGTAGTCCCAAGAATACCCAATCTCTCAGCGCAACAATTGTCAGCAAAAAAATTCCTACGCATCTTAGACAACTAAGAACTCTTAATAAAACCAGAAGAAATCAACTAAAAAGAGTTACAAACTCTCAAAGCAAAATATATAATTAAAAAAAAGTCATAAGAAAACATTAAAGTGAACACCAAAGCAAAGATCTACAGTATTATTTTAATAAAATATATTACAAAGGAAAATAAAAAAAAACTCTAAGCGATAAATAGAGACAATAACGTTAAAATAATATAAAACCAAATTAAATTTGTGACATTAGCTTAAAAGTAAAACCATAAAACTAGCTTAATTGTGAGTGAAAAAGATTTAGCAAATTGCCATAAAAAAAACAAAACAAAAAATAGTTTAAAAAAAGCTTAGCTTGAAAAAAAAAAAGAAACAAAATTAAATGTGTCTACTTGTGTGTGTGCTTAACTAACTGCAAATTGAGAAATAATAAAATTAATTAAGTCAAATAAAATTCAACATTAATAAGTGTTCAGTGTTTAGCCAATATATAAAATCGCATAACGATCTCTAGTCAATGTTCTCAATCTAAAAAAATCAATAAGAAAATCTACTACAACCCAGACAACGGCAGACAGGGCTCAGACAGTCGCACAAAAAAGTAAGGAAAAAAGGAGGAAATCTATTTACAATCGACCTGCTCATCAATAGCCATTAAAATTGCGTCAATCAAGAGAAAAACCTCGCCATTGCCCGCAGCAACATCGACGCTAGCTAATTTAAGTCAGCAACAGCAGCAGCAGCAGTTCGACAAGGAGTCCTTCGACCAGCAGAAGCAGGAGCCCTTCCAGTTCGAGGCAGCAGCTGTAGGCCAATCGTTGGCAACAGTTGTGCAAACACCGGCAGCAACCACAGCAGCAGCGGCGGTAGCAGCAGCAGCAGCAGGAGCTACACGACCAACACTCCCAGGAGCAACTCCTACATCCACAGGAGCAATATCCTTGAGTCAGCAGCTACAAGCACCACCACCACCGCCGCCGCCGCCACCGCCGCAGGAAACCGCAGCAACAACAAGTGTTGCCGGGACAACAGCATTCAAAACAACAGCAGCAACACCAGCAGCAGCAGCAGGAACAATATCAGTGGCTAGCAAGGGCAAGGCTAGCAAAACCACAGGCAGCAGCAACAGCGACTGTAAGAGCAGCAATAGCAGCAGCAGCAAAAGCAACAGCAACAGCAGCAGCAGAAACAACAGCAGCAGCAGCAGCAACAGCTATAGTAGCAACAACAACAGTACCAGCACCACCACGACGCTGTACACGTGCTCCAGCGCCTCCTCGTCGCTGATTGCCCAGCCGCCGCCAACAAAGATATTTAAGACGGATCACCATCTGTGCGCCGCCTACGGACTGCCGACCGCCACCGCTGCCGCTGCTGTTGGTGGGCATCCCTGCGTCTACTGCGTGATACCTGTGCCCGTGGTGAGTGTCCTCCAAAGAGTCCTTCAAACTTGCTTTCAAGAAATACATTGTCAGAAAAAGATGAGGAATTTAGACTTTTAGAGACTTTTAGAGGTTTCTGAACAAATATTTATGTTTAATTTCTTATTCTTATCCTTATTCACAAAAATGTATTTAAAAATCTACATTTTTCCCCTAGAGACAAGCTTTTTTTGAGTGTATAATTTGCATAGTCTTCTTTTGATTTTTTACAGTCATTAAATATTGAAATAATTACGCTGGTTGGGTGGGGGGAATAATGCGGACTTCAGCTGGTATCTCCTGGTTGTTAGCCTCCTCAATGCTCCATGGCCCCCGTCAATTTGCTTATCCTGTCTGATGATTATCCTGTTCCTGGCGGCGTGTCGCGGACCGGGCGGTTTCTCATTATCATTTATTATCCAATGTTGACGGCTTGGAATCCGTCGTACTTAAAGAAATGTATATTGCTTATATATTTTATTATATTGTGCAGGCTCTCCCTTCTCAGGTTGGAAACAGAATTTTTTAGCGGCTTTGTGGGGGTAATCCAAAAATGAAATGAATTGTTCAGGTTGAAGAAGTTTGAAAGGGAAATTTGTATATATTTTTGTGGTGGGGTATTGGGTTTTGTGAACTCAAGCGGAATGACTGGGTCTTTTTGGGTTGGAATATTTACGATTCTGTGTGAATTTGAAAGTTTTTCTTTGAATATTTTTGATTAATATTATTATTTTTTTAATTATTTTAAAGGATCTGTTTCTTTTTCCTGTCTTACTTAAGATTCTGAGAGGAGTCTAAGGGTTTTTATGTATTTTAAGCAGTTTCTATAAGGAATTTTCTGTGCAATTTGTTTTTATGTATTAAGTAATATCCTATTTAAATTCAATATATATTTTAATTCTAATTCAATTATTTAATAAGAACAGTTTTTGTTTTTAAGAACAAAGAAAACAAAGAGCAAAAAAGATAAATTTACATTAATTTCTCAGCTGTGCAATACAAATTGCACAAACAGAAGAAGTAATCTCAAGCTAAGTAACAGAAATCTGAGGCAGCCACACCCACAACCACTGACATTCTCCCGGAACCACCCAACACCCCCCGGAAAACCACAAAGCCACCCCGTCCCTGTGCCGCTGCCATTAGCAGCGTCAGCTGTTTGTCCACTTAAAGAATGCCCAGATAATCGAGGCAACAAATGTGCCTAATGTCAATGACAATAAAGACAAATTATACAAATATTTGACTAACTGACTGACTGACGAACTGGAATGATAATGACACTCATTGTTCGTGTGTAGAACAAGGAGAATTTCATTAAAAACCCCATAACAAACAACCAAATGGGCCAATAATTGGCTAAAGAGGGTAGAAAACTAAGGGAAAACTGAGGAAAAACTGCCTCGGCCAGCACATTTTCAATAATTACAACAAAAATCAAGAGAGCCGCAATGACCGCAAATATAAATCTGAAATAATAATGGTTATTAGCTCCGGTGTATGAATGTATATGGTTGAAGATTATGTTTTTGTAGGTGGCAGCGAGGGTTGCTCTCTTATAAAGCCGCAGAAATGTTTTCAATTACAAATGGGCAGAAAAGCAAAGGAAAATCTAAAGAAAACTGAGGGAAAAAATGCAACTGAAAAATCTTTTCATATTATTCATTCATTTTCATTGTTGTTTAGCGGGGAGCCAGGGAACTTGGTTTTTCCTCATTGTCCATTGCCAAGAGTGAAAAATGTTTTTCCCTTATTATTTCTATTTATTTATTTTTTTTACTGAGTTTCTTCCTTTTTTTGCTTCTTATACTGTTTTCCTTTTTATTTTATTTATTTTTTTTGTTTGGTTGAGCTTTTGGGGGGCTCAGGCTAATGAGATTTATGTAAGAATACTGTCTGAGCTTGCCGCTTGCCGAACGAAAACGTTCTCTGCTCATTTTGTTGATTTCTAATTAATTTTACTCGAAGTGAAAATGAATTGGCAAAATGCCCTGCAGACACAATACGAAGAAATACGAAAAAAGGGCAGACGAAATGAACTCAAGTCAGAGAGGATCCTTTTAGTTAAATATGTGATTTTCCCTCACATATTTTGTAGCATGCAATTTGGGTTTGCTAAGTAATTGCCAGGAGAAAACAGAGGGAAAGGAGGTAAATTCTTAATTAACGAGTTGAGATTTAAACTTAAGAACAGAAAAAACATTTTTAAAAAGTTTTTCTAATAAAGTTTTTTATAATAAAGTCTCTTTTTATGTTTAATAATATTTTTGATCCTTAAAAAATGTAAATGTTCATAAAACTTTCTTTGTAAACCACCGCTTAATATATATCTGCATAATTCTAATGCTTTTATAATTAATATTATTTTAATCCCAATAAATTTTGCTTTATGCAAATGACAAAATCCTAAAAAAAGGGATTATTTGTATTTAGAAATCACTTTTGGACCTGCATTAATGGTTGCATTTTTCTGCTGCCTCGTTAAGTGGGCAGTTGCGCCACGCCCACTGCCAGAAAAGGCACTTATGAGCTGCGTGTACTGGCTGCCACAATAGTTGCTGCTGCTTTCAAGGACCTTTTCAAGTGGCGGCGTTCCACGTGGCGTATGCGTGACATGGTCGCCTATGAATATGCATTATTATTTTCCATATATGTGCACTCGGCTGGGTCCAGTGAAGTGCGGCTAATTAGCAACTGACATACATTTGCAACTAACCCAAATTGTTGTCGCTGAGCTGACGAGGTTAAGTGGGGTCGGTTGCCGGTGTTCCCCTTTTTAAGGAAACAAATTTTAAAGGTGGACCAGGCAAATGGTGTGGAAAATCTGTACTTTCTCTTGCATACGAAACGAGATGAGATGAGTTTTTGTTTGGTCCTCCGCTACTTTTGGTAATTGTTATTGATGTGGAAATATGTGCGATTAGCCAGGCTCTGTCTCTGCCTTTCCTCCTCCTGGGTAAAGCAAAAACTTTTTGGGCCCCCAAACTAAAAAGTGAAAATTTTATGGCCAAAAGCGAGAGAGGGCCAGCAAAAAAATGAAATAAAAAGGGCAGAAGGCGGCGACGCCATATTGGATAACATAAAATGGCGTTTATGATGGGCAAAGTTTCATCATTTGCAATTTGCTTTTGACCCTCCGCTCGTCCTTCGCTCTCTGTGTGTGTGTTTGAGTTTTCCAGCAAATTTAACATAAACCATTTTTGGTTTGAGTTTTTTTTTTGTTTTTACCTCCACCTCTCAGCCGATTTATTTTTTTTTTTATTTGCCGTTTGTTGCAAACTGTTTTCATAAATGATTTTTACCCCCAAAACCCATGCATATCATTTCATTATATATATATATTTGTTGGTTCAGCTTGAAGTTTTTAACTGATTCAATGTTCTGTTCACAGTTTGCCCAGTTTCCAGTTTAATGCCACTGACTGAGCATTTAATTAATGTTTTTACGAACTGGAAAAATGAAAAATAAACCAAAAAAAAAAGGTTGAAATTGTCCCGTGTGCTTCAGACTCACAAAATAAACATATATGTGTTTGTATAGAAAGAGAGAAAACTTTACGAGCGAGGGAAAAATAGGGAAAAAAGTTTTCCGGGTAATTCCATGAAATGGCATTTCATTGAATTCAATTTCATGCTCTGTAATTATTTTGTACAAAATGTTTCGGGACTATGGTCGGGTTTGCTACAACGACAACTGTCGCAGCAACTAATCAAGTTGAGTCAATGAAGCAAAGCTCTGCACCAAAAAGGGGGAGTAGTTGGGCGCCAGAATAGGGAGGTTAAATGTCAAAGTTGAGTATATATATTCGGGGACCACTCTCGTCTGCGTCTGTGTGTGTGTGCGGTGAATTAATGAAAAATAAATTCAGGTTTTCACAAGCACACACAAACAGACAGAAAGAGAAATACAGAATTTCTCTTTTGATGACCAAATGTCCAATTTGGGTTCAATTATTCAATGCTCTCCTCGCCTTGCGGCTTTATTAATCTCATATATTACAGTTCAGGTGAAACACGCATCTAATTTACTAATCACTCATTCGAGCATCAATGTCCATCAACATAAATTACCAACTGCATCATTTGATACAATCAATTTTGGGGGAAACTTAAAATCAAATTGCGGAATTTGTAATCTAATTGAGGGAAATTCAGCTTTGGGCTAAAGATTTCGACAATTATTTAATTGACGCACTACACTTTGTCAATAAATATATTGAGTTTCAGTATTTTTGACTAATTCGAGATAACCTGTTGTAAATTGCATTTGCAGAAACTGCAATTACTTGACTCTGATGACTCTTAATTAGAAGCAAAACCAAGACCCTTAACAGACTTTGTAAATTTAAGGGCAACCACAAGTGGAAAAAGTAAAGGAAAATGAATTTATTTAATTAGCCTGAAGTTTTACATTGGCTTTTCTTGTTTATCATAGAAGTAGGAAGGTCAAAGTATCATTTAAGCTTAATTTAAGCACTGTGAGATGCAAGAATTTTCCTTTATTTACACTTCATGAAAGCCAAAATTTGGGGGGGGGGCAGCAGAAAGCATAAAACTAAAACTAAAGAAAAGTTAAATAGATATAAGCAAATCCATAACTCTAGATTACTCACAAGTAAAAGCAAATTATATTTTTATGGCTAAATTTAGGCTTTTAAAATATTAAAATTTAAATCTTAGGCAACACAAGAAAGCTTAAACATTCCCATTTCAAATTTACATCCAGTAAAAAAAGTTCCCCTAATGGTATAGCCAAAAATTAAGGCCAACTGAAACATTTATTCTTACATCTTTCGCGATACACATTCCTTGCATTTTAGAGCCCATGGCTAAAAGTATGCTACAGCGGAAAAGCAAGGAAAATTTGAAGTCTTAAATAGATTTCCCAGGGTGTGTGCAGTAACAATTCTTTGACTTTTGCCACGTTTTCATTTCTCGCTTTATTTTTGGCATCAAGCAGCAGCAGTGGCAGCCTTTTGAGATTCGTTACGCTACAACGCCTCACAGATGCGGCTCCTCCATCGTCCTTTAAGCTATGTTTGTGTGTATGTCTGTGTTTGTGCTGGAGTGTGTGTCTCATATGTGTGTGTGCTCTGACACATGCTCAGCCCGAGTTGGCCTGGCTTGTGCTGCTGCCAGAGCCACTTGGCCAAAGTATTTTAACCTAAAATTTGTAAAAATAGCACATCAAGAGGCATTCTCGGGGCGCCTTCTGCTGCTTCTGCCTGTGCCGCTTCTTCTTCGCCAGGCTTCAAGTGGATGCTCTAGAGAAATATATACATACACTGAAAAAAATCTAAATAAAAGTGATTGTATTTTAAAATTATATTTAACATGATGATGGAGTTGTAGAAAAAAAAACCAAGACCTGTAAATTAAATTTTATTTATATTTTTTATCTATGTTGTAAAAAAACTCCTTCTTAAGTAAAGTTATCTTATGACCATCCTTATTTTCTCAGTACACAATAAACACACAACGAGGGGCGTTGCGTTAAATTTATCTACTGTACCACAGTGCGTATGCTTGATGCTTTATTTATTTATTTAATTTGGCACGGAATGAAATGAGACGAAGTGTAGCACCGCAATGCATTGTCCATGGGTGTCCATTAGAGGGGCGCTAGCGGGGTTTTTGTGGCATAAAATATGTTGAGCAATTTGTCAACAGGATCTGTCTCTGCGCCACTCCCCCTGTTGTTGTTTGTTGTCCATCACCCGTTGTGTCCTGTAATGAAATGTCATTAACATTAAAACAACTTTCAACACTTGGCCTCGCCATTTGCTGACATTTCTTCTCTCTCAATGTCTGTGTGTGTGCTGGGAAATCATCGAAAAATAGAAAAGGAAAACAAGGCGAAAAAGATTTCTATGTATGGTGCCATCATCATCAACTTTTGTCGCCTGACTTTTTCTCGATTTCGTTTTGTTAATGAAAAAAGTTTGCTCCCTTTTCTGCTTTGAATTGTTTGATGAGCGAGAAAATATTTTTTCGTTATTTTCATTTTTGCACGTCCTGGCGACGCCTTTGACGTCCTGGCTTCATCAACTTTTCATTAATTTATTACATGCCCTGGCCAAAGCCACGCCCCGCCCCGCCCGATAGGTGCCTGGCTGGATTCATAATCATTCTATACTTTTTTTTTTTTTTTGGCTGTTTGTCAAAAAGATTCCTCATTTTGTGCTGTGCTTTTTTCCTCCTACAGATTTTGCTTGTTTCAATCAATGTTTTTATTAAAAAGTTCCTTTTTTTATTGGACCATGAACTTTGACATTCTCGACTTGTATTTGTGCGTTATAACTTTTCTTTGCTTTTGCGTGGGCTTTTCTTTTCAGTTTGATTTGTAGCCGTATTTTAATGCCTATAGATGTACAAGATATCTAGGTAATCCCATTATAATGACTTGACCAAGATTTGGTAAGCTTCTGTTTCATGCTAGAGACTGTAGAGTACTCTATAAAATATATAAATGCTAATATTTAATATGTATTAGATTATAGAATTGGTACAATATTGCAAATTATTTCTTTTAGTAAACACAATTTCTTTATTACATATTTTTGGAAAATTCCCCTTCGCCTTCCACAGAGTATTAAGCTGTCCACATCTTAAGCTTAACATATCTCTGATATTTCCTTCCTATCGTCCCTACTCCACATCTCCGTGCTCCAATACAAATTGCAAGTTCGCATCATTAGCTTTGTCCGAAAATTGTCACGTTCGGCACACGTGTGTGCGCAAAGCTGCATAATCCGGCTCCTTGTGTCGCCGCCGCCTCCCTTGGCCAAATCGCTGTAGTCGTCATAGTCGTTGCCGTTGTCGTCGTCGTCGTCCAACCGTAACCACTGCTGGTGGTTGCCGTACAACGTTTCCTCTCGTTTTGCTCGCTCCTTTGCTCCGGCTATCTCTCGGTTCTGTTAACCAATCCGACCGCCAACGTAAACCGCTAAGTGCTTCCCTTTGTTGCGTTCCATTCTCGGTCTCGGTCTCGTTGCTGTTCCTGTTTTTCCGTTGTATTTCGCTAAACAGTTTCAGGAGTAAACGGAAGTTTCATATTATTGCTGCTGGCGCTTAACAACACTGTACGACAGTGTTGGCCACTAACATATGAAACATAAAAACTTGGGTTTTTTTATATTAAAATAAAATGGATGTTTGCTATTATTTCTGCTGACGCTTAACAACACTATACCATAAGTGTTGCCTATTAACATCTGAAGCAAAAGTACAGTCAATAACCCAAAAATAAAAACCCGCTTAGGGAGTTAAACTTTTGATTAATTGAAGTTCATTGTTTTACAGAGAGACATCAATTTATGAAGTTGACCCTCGAAATAGTTTCCCCTCCTGACTTTTGCGTGAGTTAAGGAAAATTCGATTTTGGAGAGGGATAAGTTCAACTGTACTTCCAACCATTCCTGGAGTGTAACGTGCTGACGACTTTCGCATGAAACGTGCCCGGCATAAATCGTTTTCAGCTCGGGAAGCAGAGAAAAAGTGAGGGGACGATTAGGGGATGTGTGAGAAGTTGGATCCTCCCCTTATGTGCGTTATATGTATGTATATGTGTTTTTGACCCTTGCTTCAAACACCGCCACAGGATGGCAGTTACTTAGCTTATTGCCGAGTTGCATTACCAAGATTTCTTTGTGCGCGATATGATATAGTGATATAGTGCGGTCGTCCTCGCTTCATATCATATCATATTATTCTTGATTTGCTGTGTGTGGTCTGTAAAAAGGATGTAATATGAAATGAGTGTGGGAAAAAAGGATTTATTGGAATGGCAACTATATCAGTGTTGAGAAATTCTTGTCTAAGTCAAAGAAATTGATGAGATTTTTGTTAGTTTTATATTTCTTTGGATGTTTATTGAAGAGAATTTACTATAAAGTGTCAAATTATTTAGTTTTATTTAATCAAATTTATTGCCGAATAACATATAAATACGAAACTAATTAGTAAAACGAATTTAAGGACTTTTTAACATAATCCTAAGATAATTCCCTTGCCCTTATGCAAGTATATTTGTGTCTTTCCATCCCAGTTTCAAGCTACTTTCTTGTTTGGTCCTTTGACATTCCCTTAAGTTCCTGCCAAGTCCTTGAGCTAAACATTCCTTTTAGTGAACCCCGAAAAGGAGTGGCTTTCGATTCGGAGCGAGCTAAGCCAATGGCTGCTTGGAAATGTCAAACTTCAGGACCAAATATATATCGTGTCTGTGTCATAATCAGGATGCAGTCAGTCACATCTTCGTTATCCCTGTCCCTAAACCCGGTTATTTGACATGCACTTAGCGATTGGCGAGAGTTGGAGCTAGTCGGAGTGGATTTTGCCCGTATTTCCCGAATTTCCCACCCCTTCCTCCCTTCTTCATGTGGCTGCTGATGCTGCTGCCAGTAGCGTCTTCCTCGAGGAATGCAGAATGTATTATTAACTCTCGGCAACGTTTTTGACACATCCATTGATATGCACATTTGTGACTTGTCGCACTGCATTGACTGTCAATGTGAATGCAGCACACACATACACTCACACACAACTCACATACATTATCAGATGCGAAAAATGGCTGGGGAGATCCTGGAAGAGGGACACAGCATTACAGCTGCGGACTGGCACATTTGATAGTGTTGTAAAATGCATAAAAAAGTGCTTAGCATATTAAAAACATGGCCAAAATGTGCAGCTGTGACGCGGTGCCTTTGGGGAATACTACGTGCCCAGTAAAAACGAATGACATGTGTGGGAGGGAATCGTGAGTGGAAAGTACCAATGCCAGTCCACATACAAGCACCCACTGCAAAAGGACATTTTTAACTAGGTTTATTTTAATAGTATTGGGTACATAGTCGTGAATTTTCTAGAATAATCGAAAATATTTGTAAAATTGGAATATATAATAATACGTTATTAAGATAATTTCTAAATATTTAAGTAAAATCGGACAAAAAACAATAAAGTTTTAAAAAAGGGCAGCATGCTCAACATGTTCCTAGAAACATTTGCTTTTATTTGTAAACATTTTCTTCTGCTGTTTTTCCTTTTTAATTTATATTTTTCATAAATTTAAGCATAATTGGACTAAGTGAATTACCCAAAGTGCTATGGGAACCAGGTATCTCACAGTAAATTTTCCTACTTGTTTTATCCTTTCACAAAGGCTTATATTAAACTTTTGTAAATATTTAACAAGGCTAAAGAATATTCTTAAAAGTAAAGATTCCTTAAATCCGCTCTTAAAAGAAATGAAATTCTTGGAATGTGTCGTAAAAATCGAGTGTAGCCAAAGTACATCCCACACGTCGCAGCATTTTCTAGCAATTTTCAACATTTTTGCAACATTTTGATTTATTTTCGTGGAGCTTACACACACATAGTACTCACAGAGAGAGAGTACGCCTCTAATGCATATGCAGCATTTTGCATACGTTTCTAATAATTCATCTTCGTGTTTTGCTGCTCCTTCTTCTTCGTTTTTACCCCTTTGGTGTCTTCCCGTTTATCTTCATTTTTTTTCTTTCTCCTCCGATGGCAGCTTCTTGTGGAAAGTTCTTTTTTGGCGCAACTTTTGCTGCCTCAGCTCGCTCTGCCATTACCAAATTTTTGCATATCTCTGTTTGTGCAGCTTTGAACCTTCACCTCGCAACCACCCAACCCTTCTACATTTTGGAAAATTGGAAAATAGTTTCTCCGTTTGCTTCTTTTTAGATCTTTTTCTCTGTTTTCGTTTCTTAGCCCCCCAACCATTTTCCTTTTTATCGACTTATTGTGTTTGACGGAAATGTGCTTTGTCTGTCTGTGCCACGCCCCCTCTCCCCAAAAAACACACTCCAACCCACATTTATCGGTGATATCGGGAATGGAAATCGAAGGGAGTTACGATGACAATGGCAACGAGTCCTTTGGCATTCGTGTAGATATGTTGGCAAGCAGAGATATGTAAATGGAAAGGGTTGAAGGGGTTCGAAATTTACAACGCGGGCTCTGAGAAGTTGAAAGTTTGTCAGATTGAAATCGCATGAAATATTTGCAAAAAGAAAAAGGAGTTGGATAAAGTAATAATTTAAGCTGGGATACTAAATGGAAATTTAGTAATAATATAAGGCATCTGTATGAAAATTTCTATATCTATTTAGAAGCTTTGATTTGCTTTTCTTAACTTAAAAAGAAAAGAATTAATTTTGTTTTTTGAAAATAAATAGTAATACTAAAAGTAAGGCAGACAAATTAAATTACAGTAATCGTTTTTCACTTGAAAAGTCTTCCAACTGTGCCTTTTCTGGCTCCTTCCACCCTTGTCACATAATTCACAATATATTTCTAGGGGAGAATGATAGTAACTTACAGCCAACATCTCCTTTATATATATATTTCTCTGGGAAAGTCGCATACAATTGCTTTATTTCATTTTGTACATCTCATATTTCTCGAGTTGCAGTTGCAGCCTGCAGCTGCTGCTTCCTCTCGGAATAGTTTGAATGGCCAACACAACTCCTTCCTGCGGCGGCATCATCTGGCCACATTTCATATTCGACATTCCCTGAGACGACGACGACTGGGCTCGTTTCCTGTCTCGTCCTGCGGATTCCTAAGTAGTTTTTTCCTCGGTCGCATTTCCCATTGGCATTTCCCACTCGAAGCAGGCCAAAGGACTATTGATAGCTGAAGCTGCCAGCTACTTTGGCAGCTGGCTTACCCTAAAAACTCTTGCACCTCCTCTGGCCCCTCACTTGAAAAGTATTTACGTTAAATTGAACTTTTGTGTTTGAATTACTTTTTTTTTTTTTGGGCAGGCTAACTTCACATTGCGGCTTGTCCTGTCCAAGTTGACTGCACATTATATCCCAACCCGTCCAGAGTGTCGACGCTAAGCTATTTTTATTAGAATTCCCCAAGAAAGAAAAGAACAAAAATGGCGGCAAGATTGCTGCCTGTCTGTCGTGGCCCTTTCCGGTTTGCCTTTGGCCGGCCAGGAATTTCATTGGAATAATTAAAAATTATAAATGTGCATGCAGCAGCTGAAGCTTCTGGGGCTGACCGCATTCCGAACCAAATTAAAAGCCGAAAATTGCACCCGAAAAGCATCAAGGATGCCGGAAATGCTTTCTCCCAGTCGTTGCCTTTCTCATTTCTATTTTTTGTGTTGCTTTTAATTTGCCCAAAAATGCTTAGAAAATGGCACAGAAATTAAATCAACATAAGTGTTGCTTTGATCAGGTTTTTGTACTTAATATTAGCCAATTTTCTGCCTTTTTTGGTAGAACTTTTCTGGCAAAAAAAAAGTCAAAGAACTCAATTAAGGTTGTGAAGATATTATATTTTTTCTGATTATTGTATTTTATGTATCAAAATGTTTAACAATTAATCGCCACATTTCTGAGAGGACTATTTTTTTCAACTGTGTCACCACTGCGTATACTTAATATTAAACAAAATACAAATTAAAGTTAAAATCGTAACCATTTATAACGCTTGAAGATGCATTGGATACTAGACTTATTTTATTAAAGAAATAAGTAAGTAATTAAACCTATTTTATTTCTTGGTAAAAATCCACAAATTTTAAAATATATTTAGAAAAAATCTAAATTTGATGAGACGAAATAATCCAAGACCCTTTTCCGAATTTTAAAAATATTTAAAATCTCCCATATCTTATGTACATCCATATAAGAAATTATACTTAGGACATGATATCCTTGGTTCTTAGGGTCGCACGGGGCGTATGCTTAATGTGAAACAAGGAAAAAGCTAAGTACCAGCTGAGGAGCTGCAGAAGCAGCCAAAGAAGAAAAGTGCAAGCAGATAAAATATAAGGCATAAGTAGATAGATGAGTGGCTGCTGCTGCTTTTCTGTTTTCCCACTGCTTTTCCTGGCTTTTCCGGCTGCTTTTTCCCGATGATGCTGCTGCTGCTGCTCGTATTGCTACTGCTTTCCTGCTAATGCAGCTTGGCTATGATGCTGTGTTTAGGAAGAGCCTTGCAACTCTGGAGAGTGAAAAATCCAAAGCCGGAAATGAAAAGTGGCATGTGTGTGTGTGTGAGGAAGAGAGGTGTGGACATTCAGAGGGGGGATTATATGTGTGTATGGGTGGGTGTGGCCATTTTGCAAAAGCGCAGCTGTAGCAACACTTTATCTCCATGGGTGTGCGTGTTTGTCTATGTAATGAGGGCAATTTAAGGGCACTTGAAGCAATTCAATTCTCACACACACTCATGCTCGCACTGTCCTTCTGTCTACGTCTACGTGTGATGTGAAGGGGGTTGTAAGGGTGGGGGGGTTAAAACAGACGTGGCAAGTTTTTAGTGTTATTAATATGCATGCAATGCATATGCTCAACGTACGCCATTCTCTTCTGTGTGGTATGTGTGTGTGTGTGTGTGTGTGCACGCCGCCATTTTGCTTGATGCCGCCATTGCAGCAGCCTTTAAACCACCCCTCACCCCGTCCTTTTTCGGGGGTAGCAGCTGCATCGAGTGCTCTGCTAGTAATATTAAGTGCCTGCCCGCCTTCAACTGCATAACGAACTACGGGGCAGGGGTTATTAACCCATAACTGGAATACATGTGCTTAATTTTTTTCGTTTTACTTTTTTTTTTTATAACCCTTTTGAATGGCTCAGTGGAAAAGCGACAGAGAGAAAGAGACCAGCAAGTGGAACTGCCGGCTGAGCACGGAAATTTTCCAAGGATTAGACGCATTAATGGATTATTTTAAGAGATTTGTTTTATTTCAACTATTTTCATTTCGTTGTGCATTTGTTTTTTGTTAGTTCTTGCTCAGCTGTTGTAGGTTTTCCTGCCCGTAACGTTGTCTAAATTATGCAGATGAGCTTAAGGAAAGCTTTTAACGGACTTAAAGTTGCGGTGATGCTGAAAATTTGTTTGCTACTTAAACGGATTTAAAAGTTTGGCCTAACCTAATTTATTTTGGCTATGTTTTTATTTGTCATTAGATTATAAACAGTTTAGTTAAAACATTTTGAGGTGTTTATTTTAAGTTAATTACTGTTTACTATTAAAAGAGCAGCATGAACTCTTTAAAAAGTACGATTTACATTTAATCTACCATCTAAAAATCCGAAATAATAAATCCCTAAAAAGAATTCAAAATTAAGCTATAAAATCCTTCATAAATTTCATTGCATACTTTTAGACACGTCTTTAAAGATTTAAAACCTGTTAGTAATTTCCAAAACACCTTTGATTGTGTTTAATTTTCGTCTTACCTTATAAAATAAAATAAAAAGTCTTGTATAGAATATTTAAATAAATTTCTAAAATATTTATAATTGTTTAAAAAAAAACTTTCCCATATTTTGTATAGTGTACACTCTCTCACAAAAATGTTCGTCAGCACTATTCAAGAATAAATCTTTATACAAACACGAAACATAAAAAAAAAAATAATTTTCCAAGATGACAAAAGAAACCATTTTTCTTTTACATGAAAATCTAGGATGTGAAGGAAATTGTGGGTTGTGGGGGTGGTGAAACTTTTGAGGTGTAGCATAAATTCATATCGTTTATAACACGTCAAGCAAATACAATTAAAAATTATGCTACCAGACGACGGCGCCGACTGCCAGACACATGTGTGTGAGGTCCTTTATTTCTATATATTCGTGTATGTATGTGTGCGTATTCTTTATGGGAATGTATGTGAGGTGGGTTTTAAGGCTGGGACGTTGCGTTGGGGCTTCTACTCAAAGTAATTTACACTAAATTACATGCGAACAAGCAAAATGAGAAAAGCCTACAAAGCTCTCGCTTATGTGTGTGTATTTTTTTGTATTTAACTGTGTGTGAGTGTGTGTGCGTGTCACAGAAGAGCAACGGAAACGAAAATAATGAAGCGCGCTTTTGTGCGCACATAAGCAAAGCCAAGCAAAAAAAATGAAACCAAGGAGACAAGGAAAATTGAGTGGGGTGCATACACCCCCCAAAAACTCACTGAAGAGCCCGCGAAATTGTGCGTTGTGTCAAGCTAAAAAAATAAAAGAATCATATACATATATATTGTGTTATTCCTTTTTTTTTTTTTTTTTTTTTTGTTCTAACCCCTTTCTTTTTCGCTTCCATTTTCGCCATTTTTGGC
>VNKB01016506.1:0-42197 GCA_008042735.1 Drosophila leontia | reverse complement strand
AAATCAAGCAGAGTACTTAAAAAATAATTTTTAAGTTAAAAAATACATTTTAAGTTTTTGAAATTTTAAAATAATCCTTAAAAGAATCAGGGATTTTTAAAAAAAATATTATAATAATAAAAAAATTCTGGGAATTTAAAAATAAACTTTAAATTGCTTAAAGTATTTTTTTAAATATTTAAATATAATTCCAAAGGTTCTAGGATTTTTAAAGAAAATTTTAAATTGCTTTGAGAATTTTATAAATATTTTTTTATACTACTTAAAGCCTTAAACTGTTAATAGTTCCTAAACTTCTTATAAAGAGGAGATTCTTCTAAATAAAAATACTATATATACATTTCTTTTAAACTCCCAATTTTATTCGTGAAATATTTGGCAATTTAATTAATAAAATGTTCAAAACTTATTTAATTAAAACAATTGATGAAGCTTAACCAATTAAAAGTAAATATTCATTTAAGCTATAAGTTCAGGAGTTTCTTTTTTGCAACCACGAATAGCAATTACTTTTAATGAGCCAGAAGGGAACCCCCTCCCTTTGGAGTAAGTGAAATTAGCATTCCTCGTGCTCACAGATTGCAGTTAAGTTAGTGGAAGTGCTAAATACTTCAGGGCTCTGCTTTTGGGGCATCCAAGTCAACACTTTCTCACTCACAGAAGTCGAAGACAAAGGAATTCTTCTCCCACTACCTTAACACACAGAAAAATAAAAACTCACAATAAATAAAAAAAAAGAAATGTAATTTTAAAACTTTAAAATTAAAATATGGCCAAAAAAGCAAGACACATATAATATGGCTTAAACTTTCCAATCTTCAACTATTTCTGTTTTATTTTAAACATAAAGTCTGCAATTTTTGTCTCAGTGCAAGCTAACAAATGGCTTACTTTGTGTGCAAATAGCAATAGAGCAGAGGCAATTTTTCTAACGGTAATTTCTAACATTTACCTAGTTACCGTTAATAGACAAGTTGGCCAAGTTGGCGAGCCAAGACATGAAAAAATGCCTAGAAAAAGGGGGCTAACAGAGAGAGAGGGAGAGAGGTAGAAACTGCAGTCAATGGCGGCCATTTCACAGCTTTCTTTCTTTCTTTCTTTGCGTCGCTCGAGTGCGTCGCGTCTGGAAAATTCTCAGGAGGGGCGAGGAAAAATGCCTTAGTGCGTTTTCCATGTGTCGTGGCACATTTTCCCCTGGCCAAGCTCAATGACTGGTTATTGGTTCCGTTTAGAATGGTTTCTGGTTCAGAAAAAGACTCCCATTCCATTCGAGGCCAACTAAGCAGCAAGCCAGCAAACTAGCAGCTTGCCATATGCCACACTGGCAACATGAAACATGTCTCACATGCTGCAGCACAGCGTAATTGCATAAGCCATCCCAAATACCTCAATAATTTCCACCTGCGGTTACCCGACAATTTTCCACCAAAATGCAAAATAAAAGAAAAACAAGCGACAACATTTTTCCATATGCAACAAATTGCAACTAACAACCAGCAGACAGCAGCTAGCAACCTGCAACCTGCAACCTGTTGTGTTTGGACAGCTTCTTCGTTTAATTACCCACACACACACTATGTTAATGATTTGGTTTTTTGGTATTTCTGGTTATTGTTTGCATTTTTTTTTTAGCTATTGTACCTTGTTTTTCACTGTTTTTATCTGCTGTTGCATAAGGCGTTATAAAAACAATGCAACTACAATTTGTGGCAGCGTTGGCGGCTAATTACTGCGATTGCATAAAGACAACAGGCCGGGTTTATGACTCAAACATGGCTGGAAATTTAGATTTTAAGGGAAATATCAAGTAAAAATATTCCTAAAATTAAAAATTATTTTTTAAAAGCAGAAATTACAACATCCTCTTTAAAGTTAAACCATAAATGAACCCCAAAAACATAGTGAGTTCCATGGCCTTTCATTTACCAATTACTTTGGCCACTTTTCGGTCGCCGCCCCTTTTTCACGCTCCACCCACACTGGCCGGGTTCGAAGGACCCTACACTAATTAAAATGTTCCCTCGGCTGTCAAGGATATCGGCCTGCATCAACACTCGTATATCAGAAAATGCATGTTTAACACGCCCAGTGGCATGCAAAAATAATCCGAAAACGAAGTGCGATAGTGCGAGAAGGAAGGGAGAGGGAAAGCCCCCAAGGAAAGCGGTGCTGGAAAAATGGAAAATAGCGAGGGGAAAGGGAGCTGGCTAGGATAGACACACATGCAATGCGGTTTTTCAATTTCCCCGATAACTAACTACTAACAGAAGGGAGGGGCGGCACATAAACGACTAAATGAATGCCCTTGGTCCGAAAAACCCGGCAAATTAGATGCGGGTGGACGGGTGAGACGGCGGTACTCCGTGGCAGATGCAGGCGGCGGCATCGCATTATGACAATGGCCCGTAACGCAAATATTTCACCAGCAGAGCGGCATGCGGGCCGGATAAATAGTTGTAGTCGTCGAGCCCTAATGATTATCAATTTGTTGGGAGAATTTACAAAAGCCAGAAAATAACTAACGGAATTATGAAAATGACACAGAGCATAGATAACACAAATTTAATTAAACCCTGGCCTGAATACCAAAACCGTTGGCAAAAAGCAAATATAGTAAAAAAATAAATAAAGCAATAAATGTAGGGAAAAATATATTTTAAAACTAAATTTAACGAAATTATTATAATGAAAATAATAAAGAAAAATGGTTTCGTTCGAGTTAAGGAAAATTATAAAACCAAATTAAGTAGTAGTAGTAACTTATTAAAACCTTTCTTTAGCTTTAAAACCATATAAAAACTTAAGTAAAAATTATTTAAATATTTTATATATGCCAAAATAAAATGTATAAAATTTTTCACCTAAAAATAAAACAAGATAAGCCCTTCATTTAACTAAAAGGATATAAAAAGGCACAACTAACCAGTCCTCGTGAACAGTGAGCACACTTTTTTTATGGCCCCATTGTCTGTGTGCTCTCAATTTTTTCCCCCAATTTTTTTTTTTGGCATTCCATACATTTTAAATGCAGCAGAAATTACAGTTACACATGGCAGACACTTTGGTAATGAAATAAATTATTAGAATTTATTGAAGTTTGGCGACAGAAGCGACTCGACAACGAGAGCCATCGCCATCGCCAACCATGAGCAGCCGAAGGCCATAAACTCTAAAATGTAATTTAATTGTTGTCGACAGTAAAAACTTATCTCATAAATGCAGCAATCATTGTGCCGCACACAGAGCGAAAGAGATGGCCTGTGGAGAGTTGGAAAGAGATAGGAATACAGAATGAGATAGCAACAGGGAAAGGGACAGAGATCAGAGA
Source organism: Drosophila leontia (assembly GCA_008042735.1). Classification (NCBI taxonomy): domain Eukaryota; kingdom Metazoa; phylum Arthropoda; class Insecta; order Diptera; family Drosophilidae; genus Drosophila; species Drosophila leontia. The sequence goes on along the minus strand of VNKB01016506.1, from coordinate 38,869 downwards.
GACTCACATTTGCATTTTAGTAATTTTTGCTGGGACCATTCTCGTTTCTGATATGGCTCTGCTTTTGGCCTTTTTTAATAATTGCATTCCTTCTTAACTGCAACTGCTTTTCCTTTTTCTCTTTTCCCCCCCCTTTCCCTGGCCCACCCCACTTCACTAATTGGTAGAAATTTCCATTCCGCCTTCCGTTGCTCTCTTGTTTTTTTTTCTGTAATTTTTGTAATTTTGCAATTGTAGTTTGTTGGAGTGAAAAATTAAAACTCTCAAAAAAAAACCCTAAATTAATTGTGGCCAAGCAGTGAGGCGTGTAATTAGCAGCATGTGGAAAGCAGAAATAAAATAAAATGAGACCGTGTTTTTAAATTAAAAATATTTGTAATAAAGAGCAAACAAATAGTACCATGCACAATTATGAATTTTAGTGAAGCTGCCTGTCCAGATTTTATGAAATTAGAAATTAAAGGCACTCGTGAGGCCAATTTAAATCTTAGGAAAATCCCTGGAATATCCCAGAAAATCCCTATAGAAAACACAGTTTCCTAAATGCTTGATATATTTATTGAAATGCCAAACCATGCACTTAATAATCCCCTTAGCTTCCACACAAACCGGTTCTCCTACTATTTCATCAACAACTTAATCAATTTCCAATCTGTTTGCAAAATCACAAAACGGCAACAAATCCCTAGCCGAATTTTCCTAATGCCTTGAGGTGTGTCTATGTCGGCATACGTGTCATTCCAAAATAGAGAGTGGGGTAGGGTGGTAAATATTCGAAATTGCTAGTTGCATATGGCAAACGACAATCGATGCATAAAATCTACTGGTATACTACTGCTCTTGGAAAAGCAAAAACGAGAGCCGAAGAAAAAAGATATAAAAAAACGCAGCAATACCCCGAAAAATGTTCGAGAAATATTTATGAAGCACACAGAAATTTCTGCAGCAATTTTCCGATTGTTGAGTTATACACTGAGAGAGGCAGAGGCAGGGGCAATGCAGTAAAAAAAGAGTTCCGCAAAAATACCTAAACAAAAATTTTATCGAAACTCAGTGAGAGCGCAAAAGGCAGGAGCAAAAAGCAGGCTGCCCGAGTTTATTAGTTTATAAAGTTTGCGTTTTGTTTGTGTGTGCGCCATTTTGGTTCATGTGTGAAAATTGCTTTGCCCAAAACATATATTAAAAACACTCACACACACAGACACACTTACTGCAACTACTAAATAAAACCAAAAACTGGGAAAACTTCAAACTTGGATTTTTCCAAACAAGCGACAACAAAATGGAAAAATAAAAAAAGTGTTGCTACGCTTCGCTCTCTAATTGGAAACTTTGCCCGGTGTGAGGTTTTTCCCCCAATTATAACCAAAACCGAGATCTACTTTTTTGTCAAGTGCGGGGATATTTCCGACAAACCCTTTACCAGCCCGCCAGTGTTTTTTCTATTTTCACCGGTTTTTTTGGTGCAATATTATCAACCAGATTCAGCTTTTTGTTACTGTCTTAATTTAGTTTTGAATATATGAAACGTTTTTGTTCAAAAAGGGTTCTTTTTTTCTTTGTTTGTGCTTTTGGCCAACTGATATGAATAAGTTTTTGTGGCTCAGTAATTTGGAACTCTGTGAAGCTTTAATAATAATAAGGTTTTTTGCCAGGCGCAGAATATGAAGTTTTAGTTTTAACAGGGTAAAAAATATGATTGATGTCAGGGGAAACTTCAAAGGCAGAAACTTATTGAACTTGATTATCCAGAAATTAATTTTAAAAAATTTAAAAACCCAAAATTTGAAGATATCTTTTAACTAGAAGATTCTGCTTATCAAATTATTGAACTTGCTTATCCAGAAATTCATTTTAAAAACTTGTAAATATCTAATTAAAAGAAGTAAAATATATTTAAGTCCTACTTCTTTCTCTTGTCCATAAAAATGTACTCCACTTAACTGTGACACATAATTACACCATGATTAGATCCGTTTATTGTTAATCTTTCCTTTAGTATTTTCCTTATTTTTTTCGCTAAAGCCATTGTAAAATCCCGGCACGCAAAGCGAATAAAAGAAACATTTACGAGTGCGTGATTTTTGTATTAATGCAGGCCTTCTTTTTTTTTGAGCCTGAGCCCAAGTGTTTGACTGTCATGTGAGGCGACCACAAAATTGGCCAGACAAAAGACGATTCAGCCGAATGGAAAGATTTCCATGACAAATGTCATAAAATTCGTTGAGCGAATATCTTTTTTTTTTCTACGAGCTACGAGTTCCTTTTTATTATAATTTGTCATATTTTGTCATTTAGCATTATAGTTTTGAGGAGGGCCTCACACATTTTTTCCATTGGATTTTTCTTTTTGGAAAGAAGGGAAAAATATCATCTAATGCCGGCGCCTATAAACTCACACTCATGGCCCTGGGTGTGTGTGTGTTTGAGCTGCTTGACAACAGCGGAAAAGAACGGAAATGCTGCTGCCTAACCGAACCACCCAGAAAAAAAAGAAAGAAATCGAAATATAGACGGAGTTGGGGGGATTCCCCAAACAATGAGTTTGGGCCAAGTCCATGCCAAAACGGACATGCCAGCAGCAACAACAATAATAATGCTGAGCACAATTTTGGTGCCCGATGCCAAGAAAAAAGTTAACACACACACACACATATGCAATATGCACTGAGATAATTTGAGAGGAATAAGTATTGATAATGCTAAATTTAATGATTTTATTTATTGTAATAATTATAATTATAAGAAAATCAAGTTTTCATCATTTTTATAACTATTATTATTTTAACTATTAATGAAAACAATGTTTAATATATTTTTCAAAAATTTATTATTATTAAAACTAAATTTTATAAAATCAGCTGTGGTTTTTATATTATTATAATTTTATTACAAATTTCTTAATAATATCCAAGCCTTTTAAATAAATTATAAATTATTAAACCTCAATTTAAATTAAATCCCTGTTTATTCCATTTTTTTTCCTCTGTGCACACAGAGAGAAACAAACACAACTTTTGGTGAGAGGCAGCAAACGGAAGAGACTTGACAACATACGCAACATGGGCGAAAAATGAGTGGCGACGACGACGCTGGAGACGGCGCACATGGCGTATGAGTGACGAAACTCCGGGTCAGACTCCGGCGGAGAAGGAAACAAGAGGAACGGAGCAAAAAAAAAAATAAAATAAAACCGACAACTAAGGCACACGCCCCGCACAGATTTGATAGTTTTTATCGATTTAAGTGGATTTTGGCCTCACACAAAACGAGCCTGCACAGGGACACAAGGAGGGGGGGTTGAGAATTGGGTATGGAAAGCCTGGGGAGGCAAAAAGGGGTGGCAGGGACATCGCGCAGATATATAGACAGACAGCCTTGGTTTTTGGCAAACGTCGCGGCCCCAAACAAATAAACATAAAACAAGCAGAAATTTGCGATTCGCGTTAATTTAGTTTAGACGAGGAAGGTACTACACTACCTTTAATGTAAAGTTTATTTTAAAAATTAAGTTATTTATTAATTTGTTTAATTTTGGGGTTAACATTGAGTGAATTTTAGGTTAAATAATTAAAATACATTTTTATATTAGAGCGTAAAGGTAAAAATGTGTTTTTAAGGAGTTTATGTTTAAAAAAATAATTAAATAAATAATAAATATTTTCCTAAAAGTTTGTTAAGTAAAAAAGTTAAAGCCAAATGTTAAGTATTTAAATATTTTTTCAAAAAAATAATAATAGTTTTAATTAAATAATCAAAATAAAGATATTTATAGAATATTATTTTAATTTTTATAAATATTAATTATTTAATAAATACATTTCTCTAATCTTTTTACAAATCAAATTAATATTGTAAAAATACATTTATATATTTCAGAAATTTGTTGAATTTGCTAAACATTTTTTAAATGTTTTTATTTTATATTTATTTTTATTAAATACATTTCTCTAACAATTATTCACAAAACAATTATTATTTTAAAAATACATTAAATTATATTTTAAATTTATAAAATGTCCTACAATTGATTTTAATATTTTTGTTTAATCTAAAACCTAATCCCCTTTTTAATTCAATGGACCCCTTTGATCCACAAGGGCATCCAAACCCCACATTGTAGTTCATTTCAGAGTGCGTTTGTGTGTGCCACAATGTGCGTCTTGGCAGCCGGCGGCATAGATAAGCACACACACACACACAAACACATACAAAAAGAAAAGATAGAAAAAAAATTAGAGCTCCTCTGACATCCGAAATCAAAACTCAAAGTTTTGCGTATAAAGCATAAAGCTTCGACCATGAATTGTTTAACTTTGCTCCTCCAGCTGCCAGCCTCTCTTTCAGCTCAACGTTTTTCTTTATTATTTATTTTTTTGTAGTAGTACAAGCAGGAAGTCTATGCGTGTGCCACGCCCACCCCGCTCTATCGCCCCTTTCCTTATTTTATTTATTTTTTTTTTTTTCTTTTTATCAACACTTTTGCTGTTGGGGGTCCGAGCAAATGCGTAAAAATTATGCCACAGCTTGAACAACTCGACACGAGCAAAAGGAGAAACGTACAAAAAAATATATTGTCCGTATATATACATATATTGTAGGAAAAAAAAGAAAAAAAATAGAAAAAGGAAAAGAGGAGAAAAATGCGGAACTGGGGCTGTTTTGAGGGGGAAAGCGGGCCAGCAGCAAACCAAAGCCGGACAACCAATTTACTTTTATTTTATAGATGCCTGCTTGAGGTTTTTACTAGGGTTTCTCTAATATCCTACATATATACCATATATATATATATGCGGAGAGCCTCGATTTTTGTTGAAAGGCGTTAAATATTTCCCTTCCATGGGCATAAATTATGCCTACCAGCAGTAGAGCCAAAAGAAAAAAAAAACGGCAGAAATAATAAAATGGAGATAAAAAATGTATTTATTTTGCGCATATTTACGCATGGGCCAACTGAAACTATTGCCATAGAAAAAGTGCCCGGCTAAATGCGCATAAATATTAAATGAGCTGGTGGAGAGTGTATCAATTGTTCTGGCCCATTCCCCCCCTCCGGCCACGTCCCTCGTCCCCGCCACAAATCGCAATCCCTCGGACTGGATCTCTGGATGGAAGATGATGATTTAGTTTTCAGCACTCCATTGCAATAAATTCCGTTTGCCAGGCCATTTCCAACTGGTTTTGTCAGGGCGACTCTGGTCTGTCTCTGCTCTGTACTCTCTCCCCATAGATACTATATACGGGGAGCTCTTATATATATATATAAACGGAGATCCCTCCTAACTGCTTGGCACTCAACATTATAAATTGCCGCACGAGGGGAGGCGAAGGCAGCAAAGTCATTGCAGCCAAACAAAAACTTATTATTTATATACACATATTTGTATGTTTGCATCGCTCACACAAAGTACTATAGTACTAGGAGAGTACCCAGAGGGATCCACTCTAATAAATAATTATCGTATTGTTTAAGTCTCGAATGGAATGCCATAAATCATGCCTCTTGGCCACCAGACGTCGCTAGATATTTGACTCTGAATTATTATCATCAGAGTCGCATCAGACTGATAAGCACTATGGCGACATGGCGGCCAATAGATGGAGAAAGGGAGGGGAGCTGCTAGGGGGGAGTAGCTGGTAACCTCTAGTAACTTGGCTTTAAAGAGAGCTATGATGGTGAATTTTGGTACTCGAGTTGTTTTTATTTAGTTATTTCAAATATAACAAAATCAAGCTAAACAATAATATGTAAGCTGAGATATATCACTTTATATAGCAAGAAAATAAATGAAAATGAAGCTAATTATTTAACCAAATCAAATCCCTATAAGTTGGGTTTAATTTCTAGGTCTTTTCTCATAGAAAACCCTTCATTGTACCCTTTCTCTCCATAAATTCCAAATGTATTCGTCTATTCACTTAAATCTCGTATGAATTTCTAATCTGTTTGTCTTAAATCCTAAATCCCAGTCGCTCAGCCAGCTGAAAAGAGCTGGCGAACAAGTTGATAGGCCCACCCAGAGGGGCCCCACAAAGTGAGAGGCACTTGTTACTAACACGCTCCTCGACTTTAGCAGGAATATTGCGTTTTGGCCACAAAACGTTTGCCCTTCGGCCCTACATATACTATATAGCGAATAGATGAGTTTTTTGGGAGAGAGGGTGATATTATGGGCCCCCAAAGTAAAGTAAAAGCCTCGAAATGAGCCAAGAGAGCCCAGCCTCCTCAAAGTTTTGCGTGCCTGCACAAAAATATTCAAATAAACGCGGCGAAATATTTAAATCAGACCAACATTTGAGGGAATCAAGCCAACTATACGGATATGGGGTGCAAAAAGGTTTAAAGGAATGTGCGAGCGAAAAGCTTTTAAGCGGAATCCCGCAGCAGCAGCCGCATCACCACCATCATCATTATCATCATTAACATCATCGTCACCGTGGAGGCCCGAAATGAAAAGAGGTAAAAGCGCAGCCAATGGCACCGCAACTATACTGCAAATTCTGCGGCTTTCAAATCAGCAGAGGTGGACACCCATGGAACCTAAAATGGATTGGGATAATATACGATATTTGGTGTTGAAACCACAAGCATACACACTTTTCAAAATATAATTTAATAGGCGGCCAGGCACACGATTTCATGACACTTGTTTAAAATAACTAAAACTAAAAACTATATATGGCAATAGATCAAGTTGATCTGATATTTAGCTTCTTGACTTCCTTTTTCAGGGAATTTTCTTTGGTAATTACCATTCAGTGGTCTTGTCTCTAGACTTATGTGATATTCTTATATTTCTTGGACCCATTTCCTTGGTATTACCAGATCTTTCATTGATTTTTTTACTTAAAGCGAGAAATAAATTAGGGAATCTAAGCTTTGATTCTGGTGACTTGCTTTCTCTTGATTGAGTCTTGGTTCGTTCTCTACTAATTGATCGATTTCGTAAAATATTTCTTTGAAAGTGAGCTTTTCTGTTCATCTTTTCTTTATAATTTTCCTCCGAGGATCTTTTATATAGTTTATGTAATGTCTGGGTATGATCTCTACTTTTGGTCTTATATTTGTAGGGTTTTATAGGCTCTTCTTGCTTTTCTTGAATTGTGTGAATCGGAAAATGTACTCTTTTCTCTAAGGATTTAAAACTTTGAATAGATTTTTGATTCATTAATGATTTTACCATTGAGCTAGAATGGAACATATTAGGTTTCACTAGTTTGGGATGACTTGTTATAGCCCTAGCAGGTGTTATGAAAAACAGACTTTCACCAGCCACTTTTCTTGAATCCTTTTTCGTTCTAGAATTTTCTTTAGCTGTTTCCTTTCTATATTCCCCTGAACCCGAGTAATCGGGTGTCATAACCTTACTAGCTTCAGGGGAAACTATATTCCTGGTTTGTAGAATCTTTTTAACAGGGTTTATTTTCTCGGGCTCCAAAGAGCTGTCTTGAATGGCTCTCTTGGGGACTTTACTTTTTTCTAAATAATTTGATTTTAAAACGCTCTTAGAAATGGAATTGTTTTGAATTCTTTTACTACTTTTAGGTGAAAGATGTCTTGAAAAACTCCATGTTTTGTGAACTCTCAACTGATCTTTCTCTATCATCTCTTGGCAGTAATCCAAGGGATCCTTGACCAGCCTAGCTTGATTTACTTGATCCTCCAATTGTCCCGATATATCTCTTGTATAACCAATCTGGGGAAGATTATACAGATCTTTTGAGCACTTGTCAGTGGTAAAGTAGACTCTTTCTTGTGGTCTAAAGGGCCTTAAGGCTTGGAGAGCACTGTCCCGAGGTGAATACCCATCAGGCAATAGTCTATTTTCCCTGAGGGGCTTAACCTGATCATAGTTACACCCAAGTCTTTGATACCCTTTCTTGATGGGTTGGCCTCCATATAGAGTCATTACCCTTCCATTGGGAAGTTGGATTGCTTTCTTTGGGTCGCGATGCAACCAACTCCAAGGCATGCCATTGCAGTAGGGTTGGGGAATCATCATCATTCCGCCACCGCATCGGCTCTTTTCCTGGCGGCAGGGTATAATTCTTGGTTTTCGCGGCTTGATTTCTGTTAAAAGTTGACGCGAATGTTGATTTTCTACAACTGCAGTGTATAGATCGGATATGTTGGCTATGTAATAGCATTGCACTTGCTTCGGTGACATCTGTTCCAGTGGGGACCTCTGTATGCAATCGGAAGCTAACAGGGGACTTTGAAGCTCCCGCTCGCAGGCAGTCTGCCAAGCCATGGGCCCCGAAATATTGGCATAATGACTAACCGCAGGCTTTCTAGGAGCTCCAGAACCCTGGCAAGGACACCGATGTGGAGCATAGCCATAGGGTATGGACTCGTCCGAGGAAAAGCTCTGTAGGCCGGCACTGGACCTATCGTAACCCAATCGCCTGAGACCGGCCCAAATAACGCTCCTCGGGGAGGGTTCGCTTCTCGGGGTCCTGGGACCACCGAAGAGTACAACATTCCGACAATAACCGGGATTATGTATGTCCTTGATGCTATCTTCGGTACTCCCACACTTACATCTCCGCTTGAGGCCTTCTATTTTCCTGCCACACTCTCTTGGCAAGTTTAGGAAATACTGCATCATGGTTATGAGGATGAGCAGGGTCCTTGTGGGTATAGGACACCTGATGTTGCCACACTCATCGAATATCCCGTAGTACAGCTCACAGGTGTCGGGCAGCGTAAACGGAATCTTGCGCGTATTCCAACCGGCCATCAATGGTTGCAAAATCCTAGCAAAGAGTTGCAGGGTGAGCTGATGTAGAAACTGGCCCACCCTTTCGGACGATTGATTCACCATCTTGGCCAGTGCCTGGATCATGCCCACATTCATCAGACCCCATCGCCTCTTGGTCGACAAACAAGAGCTGCCTTGTCTTCCTTCCAAAAAAGAAGAGCGCTGGAGACGCGGAAACGATGGCAGGCAGGCCATCGGATCGGTGCGATCGCCGCGCGATCGGCAGCAACAGGAATACATTTTGGCCTGGCCGTCTTAAGGTTTTCAAAAAAAAGGGGGAATTTTGTTAATTTTTGTCGAAAATTGAGATTTAGATTGGGAAAAATCAAATATTTAAACCCCCAAGCATACTGCGACGAAGGGGAAAGTATGAACAACTCAAGACCGAACCTTTAAAGAACCTTTATTAAAGGGAAGATACGGTTTAGCACTTTGGTTTTGTTCCAAACATTGACTGCATATATTTATTACTAATAACTGAGCGAATTTGTATGTCATTTCTTATATTTTCCAATTAATATCCTAATCTAATAACATTTAAATTTTGATCATAGCTTCTGAATCCTCTTAAAATAAACCTCAAGGATGTGAATGTGTAGGATAATTTCCAATAAATTTAAATTTTTGAAATAAACTATAACGATTTCCTGTGTTTCGTTGAGAGCCTTTCCATATCCTTGTTATGGCTGCCTTTCCAAGTAGTTCGATGGGTTACTAAAGATTTACGATGATCCGGAGGTTTCAGCCAGGTATTGCGCTTGCTAGAGACTTTACTATTATTACGATTTACGAGAGGCTCATGGATCGCAATATTTAGAGTCCCTAGTACTTTTTTTGGGCGTCTCTGAGACGCTGGGAGTTTCGACTTGTTAAAATTCGAATTCGACTGCACAACGGAGCTGTAAAGCGTCGAGATCTCAATGGCTATTTGCTTCAAACGTTTCTTTTCAATGTGATGGCTGAGATCAACTTTGTCGATGATCCTGTTCAACTCTTGGGGATCTATTCGGCGTCCCTTTTTCTCAATTAAAGTTTTAATAAGAACGCGTAGTCGTTCGGTCCTTAGATTCCCTATGGGTCCAACATAGCTGTTCTTATTGCGACGTCGCTCTAGCGCCTCATTTACCATATTCTCCATATAGAAGTACGATCTATTGTGGGCCAAGGCGAGTTCATCATTGAGAAAGACTGAATATCGGCCAAGATCCTTCCTCGGGCTTTGCTTTTTAGCTTTATCGGGATCGTCATGCTTATAGGGTCCTTCTATTGACATCCTTGGGCTGCTGGTTGGTAAATCATTTTGTGATTCTATTGGTGGTGGTATTGTGGCGGCTTTACTTTTGATATTAAATTTCCTGGGCAACGGACTTCCCGGATCCCAGGTTAAGGATTCTCTAGCGTGCTCATCGATGCCCTCTACTTCAGAATCGTGGATTTTAACAACATTTCTGTATCTGCGAAGACTGGGTGGACAACCGCCAGAATACTCCGCGTGTAGGGGCAAACCCAGGCAGCTGTTATAGCAACCGCCATTGAGATGATCCAGCAGCAACTGGAGCAGATGATGGAGACACTTCGGATGCGTGGGATCCCTCAAGTTGCCAGACCGATCGAATATACCCATGTAGCGGTCACAGACATTCGGATAGCAGAGTGGCACCTTGCAGAAGCTCCATCCACGATCCCGGGGATTTAGCAAATGCGAATATTTCTTCAGGGTGAGGTCGTAGAGGAAGTCACCGACATCCTGGGGCCAAGCACCGACCATCTGGGACAACCGCTCGATCACCGCTTGATTCTGCTCCCGCCATTGACGGCGATCCTGGGTCTCGTGTCGAGCTTGCTGTCGCTGTCGCCATGTTTTCCGCTTACAAATGCCCAGTCTTGGTGGTGATTCTGCATTTCCACAGTAAATGCTATTAAAGTTCATTTTTCGAATTTTGGATCCGAGGACACGTCACAAAGTGAAAGTCCTCACACGAATCCCCTAATTGCAGACCACGTGGACATGGTAAAAGCTTCGGCAAAAGGGGGTTCAATTGAACCCAAACTAAAAACTAAAATTTTTGACAAGTAAACAAATGCTTGAATAGTTTAGAATATTAACAATATTAAATAGCAAGATAAAACTGGTCTTGAATATTATTAGATTACAATTTCCGAGCCTCCTCTTCAATCCGGCCCGCGTGGCATAATCTGTTTGGAGTGCTCACCTTGTCTGTGTAGATTGGCAGGTGTAAAATGGGCATCAATACCTCAATACATCAATGCCATTTGCTGGGGCATCGCGCCGGCTGACACGAAAATTAAATAATAGTTTTTACTTTTTCCCTTTACGAAAAAGGCCACGAAACGTATTCGCAACGTACAGAAAAAAAAGATAAATTTGATTATGTTAATTCGTTTGCCGCGTCCCCTTTTTTTTGTGGATGAGGAACACACCCAAACCCGAAAAGGAAATTAGGCCCAGAACCATGATGGACAAGTGTGTGTGGGCCAAAAAAAAAAAGGCCAAAGATGAAAGAGATGAAGAAGTGGAATGAGTTGAAAGTCAATAACCGCAATAAAGCAATGGTGGGATTTTCGGGCCTAAACAAACACGCATCGCGAGTTCACTGACCTCCGACACAGTTGGACAGTTTTTTTGGCCAAAAAAAAAGTAAATACAAAAATAATGCCGGGCGGAAACGATCAACAGTTAGGTGCGCTGCACCTGTGTGTGCAAGGAATTCTTCTTAAAATTCGCACAAATAACAAGCTCGACTCAAACAGACCGTAAAATTAATAATTACAAAATTGCATGTTCGTTTGTTGTTATCAGGGAGAAAACAATCAATTTCCCGGGTGTGTGTGTGTGTCAAAAAAGGTTTACACGAAAGGCTCCACAATAGAAATATATATATATTTATATATAATAAAATCATCTACCATTTACGATCTACAATCGAGGCGAAATGTTTGGGCAATTGAGTTAAAATTATTTGATGGGGATTTTGTTGTTTGTCTAGTAAGCCTCTTATGTGAGAATCACTCAGGTAAGTGGGGTTTTTTATCAAAATATATATTTTGCAAACAAAAATAAGGGAATCCACCTCAACGAACAAGTGAAAAGCTGACCTACATTACAAAACAAAACCATAAAATGGGTCAACCTTTTAATTGTTGATAAGAAGAAAGAGGCTTTACTTAATTACAATTACAAATTTATTAAGAAAATATTAAAAGCCCTATATATGAAAAATCTATTTTTCTTATTCATTTCCCAAGCTGCAGCAAAGAGTTTTAACGTTTTTGGATTGATTGAAAGTGTTCTATAATCTTGTTTTAATTTTTAAAAATGTATTTTTATACTTACAGTGAAGAAAGTTCAGCGGCTTTAGTTTTAAATGTAATCCTTTTCAGTAAATTGCATTTAATGTTGGTTTTAATATTTGCATATATTTTATTTTTGTCACTTTATTTAATATAAAAAAAGTTGTAATATTTTAAAGTGTATTTTGCTTATTAGTAATTTTATAAATTTTATTTTTATAACAATTTAGCTAAGTTATATTTATAAAGTGTTTTGTTTTATTTTTGATTTAAGCAAAAAGTGTTTTCAGCAAAAATCTGTTTACCTTTTCAAGGCTATTAATTTTTGTTGTTCGATTTTATTTTGGTTAAAATTGAAATTGCACAAAATTGTTATTTTAAATGCTTATTTAGTTTATTTGTATTTTTTTATGTATGTTTATTACTTTAATGATTTTGCTGGGAAAATAGTTAATTAGATTTGCTTTTTGCTGCGTTTTTTTTATGCAAACCCATTTATGCTTTATGTTTTTTATAAACAAATCAGTGAACACACATTGATTTTCAGCTGGATTTATTTGTATTGCACTTTGATCAAGTATTAGTTTAAATGGAATGCTTCAGTGTTCGATTGGGTATTGCACTTTGGCCCACAGACTGGAAAAAATATAGATTGATGCATCAGATACATATATATATATATATATAGATTGCTTGTCCGGGCCATAGTTGAGGTTGCACTGAATCACCCACCCAGTTGTTTATAATTCAATTTCAATTTCTATTCGAACAGCAGCAGCAGCGCCGGCAAGTAAATAATTTTTAATTGTTTATTATAGCCATTTGTTTGTGGTTGCTTCTTTGTATCTACAAGCACTTGTATCTGTTTCTCGCCAGCTATATTTATCTATCGATAGAAAGCTTCATTTATGCACGGCTCGCCGTCGACTCTATAAATTCTGAAAACTTATGGCGCCGTCCCCCCACTTTCCCCATTATATCTCTCCCCAAAGTTCGCCTTAAGTAAACGATATATTCTGGCGAAATTTTCCATGTTAATTAGCTGACAGTCGACAGGGAGTGGAAATTTCCTGAACCTTACTCCATTCTGCAAGGGGGGTGTGGTTTATGTTTAATCAAAGTTCTGCGGCCTTGAGAAGTACATACAAATCTAACTGTTTTCAAAAGTTTTCCCTTGCACAATTGATGGGCAGCTTAGTTAAAGTAGCTACAGAGATAACACGGTCTGCCTGAAGTTGAACTTTGCCCTGACCAGATAAATATTTGCCTGCAGTCAACTCGGTGATTGGGTTAGGTCAGTTTTGGGCCATAATTCCTTGGCTAAAACTTCGATAGGCCAATTAAAGTAAAAGTTTCGAGCAGCTTATTGAGTGGATTTTATCTCTAATTGGTAGTAATTTATAGGCTCGTTAGGTGAGCACAAGTTAAGGTATCTTTGAATTATTACAGGTATTATCTGGTGACAAAAGATGGAAATATATATTTTAATGAATTTCCTTTGAATTAGAATATATTTATAGTAATTTTATATAATCTAAATCTAAATTCTTGGAAGAACTCATAAGCTTATTTCTGAGAATTTCCCTAGCTGTTTAGCTAATCAATTCCTAGTAAGTGTCTGTTAAGTAATTCAGTTCACTAGAAAACTTTATAATACATATTAAACAGTACTCGCTGTCTAAGTTTTAACTATATATTAAAAGTTCAATTCATTTGCTATTTTATTATTTTTAAGAGACTCCTGAAACTTCTCCTGTTAACTACAATAAAAAAAACAAATAAAAAATTTGGGTTAACTTTGGTATAATCAATTTTTTAATAACAATTTTTATGGCATAGTTATGCAGTTCAAATTTCCTTTCTTGCTGGATTTTTTGTGAATCTTTATGTAACCTCAATATGGACCGTTGAGACAAAAGTCGGCTATAAATTCAATAAAGGCCATTTTTGCACTTCTTTGGGGTCTGGTTTTTATTATTTTATTTGAATTTTATTTGTGTAGGGTTCAGTTTTCTTTTTTTTTCACACACACTCACACACTCGTAGTTGAGTGAACACGTTGTTCTGGGCTGTTTATGTTTTTTTTTTTCTCCAGATTTTCTTTCTTTTTCCTTCTTGATTCTCTCTCCCACACTCACCCACACGCACACTGGCTCACTCAATCGCTAGCACACACACACACAGGGAAAGACAATGCACAGTGAAATTCCGCTACACCGGAAATTACAATTGAAAAAAGTGGTTGCTTTTTGTGTTGTTGTTTATTTTTCTCTTGTCGTTCTTTTTTGGCATTAACTAAAACGTCACACGAAATTGTTGTTATTATTTATGATTATTGCAATTGTTATGTTTATGACTATTATGTAGTATCTTTTTTTGGCACAAAAGAACGGGATGAATGGGAAGATAACAATGAATGGTTATTACTATATTTTTTTTAAAGTTTGATTTCCTTTTTATAGGTTTTTAAAGTAATTATTTTCTGTTTAGTTCTTTTTTTAGTCAATTGTTATTTATTTTTGGTTTTTGTTTAGTTTTTTTTAGTTTCTTACAGTTTGTGTCTTGCTTTTCAAAAGATCAAATACATTTTCCTGGATTTTCAATATTTCATTTTCATAAACTTTGCTTATTTTTTCAGGATTTTACAACATTTTGAAGGCTTAGTTATTTTATTTTGGGTAATTGTATCTTCTTCTCTTTGATCCAGTGTTATTTACTCGAATTTCTTTTGTAGATTTCTCAGATTTTTTTTTGCTCTGGATGCACTTCTTGGAACACTCACTTTTAGAATTGTTTAAACTTGAACAACAATTGTTTATTGCGGAATTTCGTATTTCGCAGATGAGGAGGAAGACAACACACGACGCGCTCTGCCTTCTACCGCTCAGCTTCCCCTGCTCGCCTTTCCCCTCGCTATTCCCTATTCCGCTTTTCCTCCTCGGCTTTTCCGCTTTTCCCAAACAGCTGCCGCTGCCAAACCGTACAGTTTGAGAGTGAATATCGGACTGTGTTGGCAATCGCAGCGGAGGCCGCTCGAGTCCGAAACCGAAACCGAATGGGAATCCGAGGAGGAATCGGAGTCCGAAAGCCGAAGTAGCATCCGCACAATGGGGTATTGCACACAAAAAGTGTGGATTGATTTAAAAAACTAATTGTTATTAGAGTCGCAATACTTTTTTAATGTCATAAAAAAAAATTAAATAATAGACTTTCGTGGGGGTTTTAATACAAAAATTGGTTTCCTTAAAGAGAAATATACTCCGCAGTTATAAGTCAATCTTTAAGATAATATTATATATCCATTTTTTGTTAACCAATTATATTATTAACCAATTATATTACTATACGTCTAAATACAACAATAAATTTATAAAATTATTGTTTATAAAGCATCTATATTAATATAAAACAGCTTTGTTAACTTAATCTACCCATAACCAACATAAGAAATAAGTCCCCATTCAAAATATGTCTACTTGTTTTGATTTGGGGTCAAATACCCCACTGTGCATCGGTTGGCGAAGCGGACACGAAGCGTGCGCTCTCATTGGAACTCCGAAATGTATCTCAAAACTGGAAGTCGGTACTGGAACACATATACCCGTTGCTTTTGTTGTTGTTATTCCGAAACAACAAATAAAACCCGCAACACAGCTGAGCGGAATTTTTACTACTACAATTTATCTGAGAGATACAAAAGCGAGCGAACGTAGTAACCCACACAGATACATTTACGTACACACACAGTGGCACAAAAACCGGCATTCCTCTCTCACTGCATTTTTACGATGAGAAACAAACACACACACACACACATAAGAGAGTGAACCAAAAACCGAAACCAAAGAGCGAGACTCTCTTAAGAGAAAAATGAAAAAAGACAACAAAAATGTTAGTGGGATTTCCCGATTTCTTGCAAAGATTTCCTTGTTTCAGCAAAATTTTTAAAGTTTTTTTTGAGGAAAATTTGAGCGCTGGCAATTATTATTAATTGCATTACGCAGTCCAAATTTGGGAAAAAGTTTTGTCAAAGTTTTTCCTTGCTCTTGGTGTTTGTGGCGGAAAATCACGATTCTAAAAGCTTAATATTACCATTGCAGTCTTAAGATTTTTAAGTTTTTGATTCGTACTTTAAGAAAGCATTTTTTTAATTTTTTTTTGGGATGTAATAAGATTTTTGAAGAATTTATTCATGTTCTATATTAAATAAAATCTTTTTCGGCATTTCTGAATTAAAAATCGAGCAAAAATCAACCTTTGGTTGGACAATGAACTCATCTTCCCAATCTCTGGGCTCCCATTCCCAGAAATACAAGCCGAATAATTGTTTTATATTTGAATACACAGAGTATTATTATTGGACAATTGATAACCCCAAAAGTGAACCCAAGATGAAACCAGAAAAATCAATGAGATTTCCGTGGCTGAAGAATAATTGTATGTTTGTGTATGTGTGGGTGATAACATTTTGAACTCTGACTTGACTGAGTGAATGCCAAAAATGAATTGTAATTGGAGAGGGTTTTTCGTTTTTCGAGATACTTCAAGATATTGCGAGGGGCTAAGCTGAGCTAACCAAACGACCGACTGACTGAGACTGAGAGGCAGGCATTTATGTTAAGGCAATAACTCAGGGCTTCAAGTCAAGTCAAAGACGTCGTCGTATCAGTTTTCCGCACAAAAAATAAATTGAAAACTTTTGAAAAATACCCCAAAGTAATAGCTGAAAATAATAATAATGTGTGTGGCCTTTGAAATGCGAAACGTTTTATGGTTTGTATGTACGACTACGAGTTGGAGCGCCTTTTTGCTTCTTTTATATTTTTGGAGCTGCGAGTTAAACACAAAAGCCATAAGCTTAAATGCAAACTAAGTAAAATTGTGTTAGGTTGCTGATGTTGCTGATGATGATTATGATGATCATTATCATGGGGATCATGATTAGGTTGTGGGGCTACACTCTAATAAAATTTACGACAATGCGAATGACTACGGCGACGACTCAGTCTCGGTCTCAGTGCCGGTCTGAGAATAAGTTAGAGATGCTGAGGGAGAGGAAGGGAGGGAGGGGTTTTCTTGTAAGCCCTGCAGTCAACTAACCAAAACTAGCAAAGACCAAAGGCCCAAAAAGTATCTATCTATCTATATACAAATATATGTATGGACGTGTACGTACGTATCTCTGCTCTTTTGTCTGGCTTTTGGTGTGGGAAAGAATGCAGTGAAGGGAATTTCCAAGCCAAGACTTGGCAAGCCATGGCCGTAATGTGTAATGTATCTCTTGGATACATTTTTAAATTGTATGCCATACGCTGCTGGGGCTGTTTTGGAACGTTGACAATGCAACTGTATCTGTATCTGTACGAGAGCCGCTGGCATCTGTATTCGTATATGTAGCTGCGACTGTAGCTGTATCTGTGCCCCAGCCAAAAGGCCAAAAACATTTGCATTGGCCGTTGCCAATTAATCAGAAAAGAAACAAAAAAAAAAAAGACAAAATAAAAAAAATCGCAAAAGCAAAAACTTAAAACGCTTAAAAAACCGAAACAGAAACCTGCAATTGATTTCAATATTTCAGCAGCATTGTATCTTTCACACAAAAAATATTTAACTGTAGTTCGCTGAGAGTGTGAGTGTGCCATTTTATCGTTGCGTAAATCAATATATACGGACGTACACTTGGAAAAATATACATAATAATAAAACGTAAATTAAAAAAGAATAATTAGGAACAGAAGGAAGAAAAATGATTTATCTGCAAGATAAAACAAGATATTTCTTAAAGAGAAAATTATTAATGTTTTTTGAAAATATTAAACTAAGCCTAATCTTTTATTTTCTTTATCCTTTTTTTAGTGTAATTTTGAACTTATTTTGCTACTCCGCCCGCCTCGAATTGCTTTTGGAGTGCCAGGCCAGAAATGGCCCAAATGTATCTCTGAGCAGCGCCATGGGGATGTATCTTTGTATCTTTCCGTGTGTTTACCTTTCCCTTGTTGCATGCCTCTTGTTGCACTTTTCGTGCACCGTTTTCAATTCGATTCGATTCGTTTCGTTTCCCTTTTTTTTTCTCTCGATTTCTCTGCCCACTTTAGTCGTTTTCTCCTTGGATTTTCGGTTTTTGTGGGCTA
Source organism: Drosophila leontia (assembly GCA_008042735.1). NCBI lineage: Eukaryota > Metazoa > Arthropoda > Insecta > Diptera > Drosophilidae > Drosophila > Drosophila leontia. The sequence continues at coordinate 20,664 of VNKB01016506.1, read as the reverse complement.
GGTCAGTTCAAAGTTCACGTGTTTCGCTCCTATTGATTGAATCGCCATCGGAATCCGGGCATTGTTGGTTCAGCGCCAAGGCAACCTGTTCCCTGCCAACTAATAGATGGGATTTCGGAGGAGTCTCCTCTGTCGCCCGACAACTGTATTGTCTATATTCATTCCACCCAAGTTGAGTGCATTTTATACCTCATTAATTGTGAATTGCTTTTACTGGACAGGCAAATAAGTGGTAGTAGCTTTGGGGATATACATATATTTTCTGCTGGTGATTCCATCTCTTTGGAATTAAAAAATAGACCTGTTTTGTTTTTGCAATGATTAAAATTCGATGGAATAATAAACTAAGGCATTCATTGGAGCTCTTTAAAACTTATATAAATAATGAAAGCAAATTCCTATATATTTTTGTAAACAAAATATTAAAAATTTATTTTCATATATATTATTATCATATTATAAAGACGGAAAACATATTATGAAAAACGCAGCTACCCATAAACAAAGAAAAAATGTACCAGTTCATGATGTGCATTTTTATTGACAAGCACGTCATGCAAACTAAGGAGAGCGCAGTGCTCTTCATAAAAATATATTTTTAAAATGGGGTAAATAAAGCCAAAAATTAACTTTCAGACTCGTAGAACTCGCCTATCCAGAATTCAGGTCACTCCGACAACAGATGGCGCTGCATGGTAAATATTTTTGCAGGAGGCATACGCATAATTTCAATTGCTTGCATCAAATGTTATTTTTATCCAAAACAATTTCGCTCCAGGGCGGCGGTCAGCTTGTATTTTTTCAGGAGGGGGTAGGTTATGAGGGGCATTTTCTGGGTGGGTGGTGTTGCCTAGCACACCACACTGAATTGTTGTTTTGGGGCAATAAATTGAAATGCATAAAAGAGCCGAAACAAAAAAAAATATATAAACAAAAATAAACTAGAAAATTCAAGCAGGAAAAGCTGGGCAAAAGGAAGCCGGGTCTTGGCCTGCGTCTTTCTACCAAAGCTCGTTTTACAGCTGCTGTGCACGGTAAACAATTATTTATATCATATTTATTAAAATCAAAAATAAAATAAAAAAGATTCAAAAATTATAGTAGTTTAGTTTTAAATAATAAGATTTTTAGTTAAGCATCCAAATTAATTAATTTCCTGTTTATAGATTGCTAACATTTTGTTACCCAAATTTCTTTAAATAATTCAAAATTTTGATATTTGTTCGAAAGCTTTTGTTAAAGTGTAGTTTTTTACTGTTGCTACGATTTAGTTGCGGGCCACTTGTCATGCGAGAAGGCAGCTCCATCTCCATCTCCAGCCCCAGCTCCACTATTCAGCATTCAACATTGAACATCCAACATTCAGCATTCGGCATCCCAGCATCAGAAGCAGTTCTGCAACTGCAACTGGTCGCCTTGCCCGAGTCCTCAAATTGCCAGTTAGCCAATCTGCCGCCGCTCTCTCCTCTGAGGCAGCATAGGAGTCTCTCCACAAAAAAAAAAACAAGAAACAAGAAAAAGAATAAGCCCCCTTTAGAAAAAAAAAAAAGAGTAGCGCCCCCTCTGTATCATCAACACTTCGCCTGGCCACATTTTTGCAGTTGTCGAGTGGCTTTGTTAGCGATGCGGCGGCGACTTGCAACTTGTTCTCAATTTCAGGATGCAGGGGGTGGCTATTTTAAGGGGACAGCGGTAAAGAGGCACTGAGAAAAAATTCCTTAGCTTGTTTGGTATTTTTTTTGGAAAAGTAACATTTAAAAACCTGGCAAGGGGAGCAACGAAACAAAGGTTTTAAAAGGGGGTGATATAGATCTAGAACCAATCTTAATGGTAACCATTCTAAAATAAACTCTAAAATCGGAATGTATATCGAAAATATCGTAAACTTATATGTCTCAAAATTATAACGTTAAAACATGGACATTAATTTAAATATGGAATTTCCTTTAATTTGTACCCCTTTTTCGTTCATTTAAATTTTTCGTTCATTCGATTTCGATCATTCAACAGAACATGGATTTATCGAACGTATATCGTAATGTTAAAATATCGATAAATAATTAATATATGAGAAATAAGGGAAATTAATAATTACGCTTTATCCGCCTTTTTTTAATAATAACATTTTAACTTTAAACCCTTATTTCTCCCTGTGTACCACTTGGATAAGTCCGAAGCTGGCCACTTTACAGCAAGAAAGAGACAGGTAATGCAAAAGAAAGAAAAGCATACTGAGAGAGAGAGAAGGAGAGATGGAGAATGAAAGAGAGGGAGCATCATGTAACCAGATAAAAAAGAAGAAATGGCAATGGGAATTGCAATTTGAGGCGCAGCATCTGTGTGTGCGGGATTTTCCAGTTGTTGCTGTTGTTGTTGTCTCTATTTTTATCTCAAGTTGTTGCTGTTGCTGCTGCTGTGGCATTTGAAACAATTTGAGCTAATTTCTGTAAATGTAGATCTTATCAAAAGGAGTATCTTGGTGTGCAACGAGTCCCAGAGATTACCATGGAGCTCAAAAGTAACCAACAAGTAAACTAAACAAGATAGTGAGCTAACTCTTTTGGGGATTCTTAATTTGTGGGTTAAATGTATGCACAATAGGATTTTTGGGTTAAGGAAAAGTCTTGGTATTTTACATTTTAAATAAAACTTAGCTTAAGTATCGCTTACAATCACAAACAATCATAATGAACCTTAATGTATCCTTAATCCTTATCTAATGAGAATATTTATTATTTAATAAAGTTCAAGTTTCATTTAATTCCCACAACTTATCTTCATAAATGCCACTAATTACAAGAACCTTTTAAGAATAATCAGCATATTTTTACCTGATACACAGCTTTAAAGTAAAGTCAATGCCATGTCTTAGCCATAAAATAAATCACTCTTGGCAATTCAATTTTAAATTGCATCTGACATTACCATGCGAACTTTATCAAAGGCCACATTACCGTTAGTTCATCGTTTCTGATTAATGTAATGGAGGAACGGAATCGCAGACACTCACCTGGAAAGAAAAAAAAGAGCCAAAGAGCAGGGCATTAGTATAAATGAATAAATTTCACAGGGATCAAGGTCAGAATAAATCCGATACTCTCGATTGGAAATCAAAGTAATCGCATCCTTTTTCGAGCCAATCTTTCATCTTCCCAAAAAAAAATTGAGGGAAAACGAGGAAAAGCTCCTGCCTCAAAGGCACAAAAAAATAAAAACAAACCAAAACGAGAAGGAAGAAACTTAACCCAATTCAATGAACGTATCTATGTCAACATTGTGGTTGTTGCTGGTTGTTATCAGGCCATAAATGTTTCGAATAAAAAAAAAACCGACAACAAATAGAAGAAAATACAGAGTGGCAACGGGGAGTTAGAATCGTTGGGAATGCAGCGCAGACCATCTATATTTGAAACAGCAATAACAACTTGGTTTGATGCAACGACGGAAAAAAAGAGGCATCTGAAACTAGTCTGGCTAGATATTAAAGTATCTGTGTGCCAAAGCGGGTGGCGCTGCATTTGTATCTGTAAATGCACAAGTATCTGTGGCTGTGCGAGACCCATTTCGAGTTCAAGATTCTTTTGTGGTTGATGCTGCCTTTGGGGGCGACATCATAAAGCTGTTTCTTCTAGTTCTTGGATTGGATTCCTTTTAATATCTTTGAAATATTAACAACTAACAGTTTTTTAAAATAAATTTTAATTAAAATAAAAGGCTCAATTTAATAATTAAAAAATGTATTTTTCTCTCCATGACTCTTCATTTTCTCTGAAATCCTTTAATTACTCATGTGTTGAGCTGCCCAAAAGTAGGCCACATTTAGTATCTACTGAATACCAGGTATCTTATAGTTGAAGTACACAACTCTACCATTTCTACTTGTCTTGTCCTTGTTTTATATGCCAGTGGATTTTCTTATTCTACAGCTTTTCACAAGGAGACAAGGCGCAGATAGTGCCGAGAAATACCCGAAAATGCAACTACTACTGTATGCATTGTGAAGATTTCAATTTGAATTGCATTTGATGTTTGCAGCTTAGTTGGATTTGAAATGCGGTGGCTTTGGGGGGAGGGAGAGTTATCTCAGCACCCCAACCTCTACCAACCCTCCTCCAACTGGTTCTAGTTGAAGAAAATCCAAAGCAAATGCTGCCATTCATGTCGTTCGCCTGTCCTCGTTCACTGTGTTTGAGATATTGCAATGAAAACTGCACACAGAGAGATGCTCATACACTGAGGAAAAAAGGGTATATTCGAGATGAGATAAAATGAAGATTCAGTAAAGATGTAAAAGGTTTTGAAATGAATATTATAAAAATAATTCGAGTAAAATAAATATATCAGATAAGTATAAATAATTTAAAATTACTTTTATTTGCACTTTAAAAAATGCAATATTTTAAAATGGCATACAAACATTTTTAAAATATATCCAGTTAAAAAGAAAAAAATACACAAAGTACAATTCATTTAGATATTTTTCTCAGCTCGATTTATTTTTAAAATAAGAATAGTACCTCAACTTGTGTTAACAATCTCCTATTAAAATTTATGCCTTGAAAATTAACACACTATTTCCCGTTTTTAATCGCATAATACATTTTTTTTAATCACCAGTTGTCTTTTATCCCCTTTTTTGGCCAGTGTAAGCTCCATATCTAAACAAAACCACACCAAACCGAACCAAACTGAACCATCTATCGCCGCCTTGGCTCGAGTTGGAGATGGTTCGTTGAATCGACTTGTGCCACATATTTTGATGGAATGCTGGTGGTCTTTTTTCCTCATCACCATTGAAAGTTTATTAAAGTTTTAAGCACACACACAGATTTTGTTGTTGTTCTAATTCTTTGGCTTGTCCTGTGTCGTAAAGTGATTTTTGGGTGGTTTTTCTAGAAATATATTGCTGAAAAGTTTGTTTTATTTGGAAAAGTTAAAAACAAAAGGTTTTAATTTATGATATAAATAGCATTTAAAGGGCATAAATATAATTTACAGCATTTTTAAATTATATTTGATTTTAATTATTTTCCATTACTATTTAAAACTAAAATTCTCATTTTAAACCGCATAAAATATATTTATTTTTAATCAAAAGACCCACATAATTTAATTTTCCTGCTTTTTACCAAGTTGTTTTGATTATCAATATTAATTATTATTTTTAAATCCATCAGTGTCAGTTTTTTAAATTAAAAACTTTCTAGTCTGTCTAGTCTTCTGATCAGCCAAAGCACTCAAAACCAGAGTCACTTCTTGGTTTTTTTCTCTTGGTGACTGAACTCGTTTTTTTTATGGCAAGTACCCCGTGTATATATTTATTTATTTGCCGCATCGGACGATGGAAGGAAGGGCATAAGCACTTTTCAAGGTCCAAGATTCAGTCGGTGTTGGCCAGTAAAAAGTGGGACAATTAAAACGTTGCAGAAATCATCATAAAGCGAAGATCAGGTTTGCATTTTGCAGCAGCCCTTGGATATCGGTTACAGATTCGTCTTCATCTGGGTTTTGTTCGCTTTATGAAAGCCCCCCCAGACTGGTTTTAATTAAAATTGTGTTGAGAATGGCCGGAGGAAAAGAGCCAGTCCTGGCCGAGTGTCAATTGGTTATCACTCATAATAAGCGATCATAACACTGGACAGATGTGTCCAGTTGGTCGTTGAACCCGCTGATCCACTCGCTTTTCCCCCCCTCTTCGGTCAGTGTCACTCCAATTGGCAGAATACGCGGAATTTCAGCCTTTGATTCGGTTAGGTGTACTCGTTTTGTATCTGCCAGATGCATCTTGGATATTTTTAGCTGGCTCTGCCGCATCCCCATCATCGTCGTTGCAGTCTCCACTCTCTTTTCTTTTATTTTATTTATTTTTTTGTATTTTTTTTATAGGCCCAAGGCGGATTTTACCTCATTTAAACTTGTTCCTCCTTCTCCATTGGCTTTTAGCTACTTCTCTTGCGGCTTTTCCCCCTTCGAGCCGGCGCTGACTTCTACGTCTACGGCCTTAAATCGTAATGATAGGTGGTTCCAGATGCGTGTTTACGATTCCCCGGGAATACCCTTGCCAAGTTGGAAATTCCCTGATTTTTTTTTTCTGGGATTTTTCTGGAATATTATGGTAGGGTTAACCTCGAAAGGCGAAGGATTTTTGCTATTATTTATTAAGCTAGCCTGAAATTTTTATGGAATTGTTAAATGCTTTAAATTATTATTTGCATTAAACACTTTTCAGCTGTTTCTGTTGCCCTTTTCTGTATTTTCAAACCTGAAATTTATAGATATTTAAATATATACATTTAATGGAACTCTATTATCTTTATTATACCACAGAGAAAATACAATTTATTCATTAGGTTTATTAAATGCCAATTATAAAGTTAAATTCGTGCCACAAAAACATTGAACAAATAAATTATATACCAAGAGGAATAACAAGTTAAGCATACAGATTGAAAAGATATCAGGGGAAAACTAATAAATGCCTGAACAATAAGTTAGCCATTTTAAGTCTGCAAATAAATTGTTTTTTAACACGCTTTAAGAGAGTTTGAAAACTATTAAGGGTAATAAATATTAAAATATTAAATATTATTTATAAAATATTTTGGTATATTTTGAATTGCCCAACAGGAAGTTCTTTGTGATATTTTTATCGGCTAATGCCATTTCCCGTCTCTGCATTTTTTAACTACTTCCCCCCCAAAGAGTATCTCTGCATCTCGTCAGGCCTTTCTTTCTGGTTTTTCCCCGCAATCTTCACCATCATCATCATCGTCAGCGTCAGCATCATCATGCTGTAATTGTTAGACTGTAAAACTTTGGCTTTTTGGTATGCGCACTTTCTCCTTAAATGCTATTTTTCGTTAACATTGTTTTCGCCGTCAGCCGACAAGTTCCCCTCTGTGCTTCTTTTTTTGTGATTTTTTTTCCTTTTGCTCTTCAAGATTAGCTGCAAATTGCTAAGGTGATTCGGAGAAATAGGAGAGGGAAGTGGTTGGGTTTCGTGTATATATCTTTCAACATCTAATTTGTGGCTTTCCTCGACTCGGTTCCGTCTTCTTCTACGGTTACAGCTCGCACTCCCTCGCTCGTTGATTTTTTTGACATTTCTCGCGCAATCTGTAATTTCTTGTTTTTGGCACTGCGAAAATTCCCATTGGTGTTTAATTGGCATTTTTTTTTAGTGTCGCAATTTTAATGATTTAATTTTCGTTTGTATGGCCATTGCGGTCTTGTGTGCAAATTGCTATTTGCCAGTTGAGTTCCCCGTCGAGTTTGCCCCGTCGAGTTGCAGGTTGCCGTTGCACTTTTGCCTGGGTGTGTTGACATGCGTCAAGCCACCGGAAAATCGGACAATGGCAGGGAAATGGAAATGGAAATGCCCCAATCCAGTTGGGGATTTGGATTCGGATTCGGTCAAAAATCCGATTGTCTGTGCTGGAAGTGTCTGGAAGCAATTGGCCGTGCTAACGACTTGGATTTTTGGACTCGAGCCTTCTGTGAGTGTGATTAGCAATTGGGAGCAATTTGGCCAGGGAACCCACCCCACTTGATTTGGCCACAGACTTGCTCTGGTTTCATTTCCTTTTTTTTCGTGTTATGGAAATGCCAGCTGAGCTGGTGTATCTCTGAGAAAGGTGAAATTGCGGAGAGCGATTTGCATATCGAATGACTCGCCGGGGATCGACACATTCATTATGAGGCGTTGCTGAAAACTTCAGAGGATTTACATCAGACCAAAGGAGACTAAGAGTTGGTAGGGAAATTGCCTTGACTTGCGCTGGATTTTAACATTTATTGAGTGGCATAAAGATTGGTGGTGTACAAGGAACCTAAAAGGAATTTTACACTTCTTTTTGTTCATTTTTTGGCATAGATATCTTGAATTTTTGAAGCTTAAAGTAGTTTGTAGTAGGCTTTAGTTAAGATTATATTACTACTTTATTATTAAAATATATTTAGTAGTCATTTATGAATGAATTTGACTTTAATTAAATTCTATAAAATATAGAAACACCTTAAAAAATATTTATTTATTTAATTTATGCAATGTAAGCAATGTTTTTGTTTTTTTCCAAATTAATTCCTTAACTTTTCATATTTACCTAACAGAAAAAAACAAACAGCAAAACCTGAACAGCAATTAGTTTATGGGAAAAAGGTACAAGTGCCCCCGGAAAAACACACACAGACAGACAGCTCGGGATATCAGTAACCCAATTTAGCCGCAATTTTCAAACCCTTCAACAAAGTGGAGCGTGCTCCAATTTGTAATCGATTCGATTCCCCTCGCTTACAGCGAACAAACCAATCTATCGCATCCGCAACTACAGACTACAGAGTTTCAATCAAAATATCACTCGCCCTCTCAACACACTACAGCCACTTGTGGCACAGACCGCAAAATGCTCGGGGGATGCCAGATAATCGAGGGGAAAATAGTAAAGGAAAGCTCGAGGGAAATCGGGGCGTGTCAAGGAAGGGAGGGTGAAGCTATACCTAAGAAAAGACCTTGAAAAGCATGCAATTGCAACGCCACAACTTTCACCATTGTCGCCGCCGTCGACATGTTGCGTTAATTTTTCATGTCACAGTCAGACAAACGAAACGAAACGAGGCGAAATGAAGCCATGTTTCCCCAATCTGAGGCACTTGAAAAAAAATCTAGTAATATTAATTAAGAAATATTTTATAATAGGATTTTATTTTTAAAATTGTTCGAGGGATTTGGATTTTTAATATTATATATTTTGGTAAGTAATAATTCATTTTAAATTTAATTTTTGTCCGCCGTTTTATATTTTTCTAAAATATCCAACATTTTGTATATTTTATTTACCTCTTCTATAACTTACTTATTATTTTTTTCCGGTGTCAAGAAATTCCAACTTAAAGGGGGATAAAACGAGTAGAAGAGACAGGTAGATATTGAGATTGAGTGGAGTCTCTTCCACCAGGCGGCATCATCATTACGGGTCTTATCAACGCCGTCACGAAATGCAACCGCAAGGAAATCCCCGCCCCATCAACCACCCTCAGCCCCCTTTCAGACTCCAATCCCTTCACCAAGATTGTGCCTTGCCACATGCAATTAATGTTTTGTTTTGTCTTTCACCTCAGACTGCACTGAGAAAAATGTATAACTTTTAAGTAAAAAATCTAATATTCTTGCGAAATTTTGAAGCTTAAATAAAAAATAAATAAAACATTATTAAAATATTGCAAATATTATTAAAGAAATTTTCTAAGAGAAATTCCAGTGGAAGTTTTAATTCTTTTCTTCTTTCTTATTAAAATTAAAAAAATTATTATTGACATATTCCTTTTCTCACAGTGAACGATCAGCAATGGTTCATGTATGGGAAAGGGGGTCGCGTTCTAGCAGCATCTTCTTCACGGCAGCGGCATCCATCCATCCATCCATCCGTTCGCCTGCTGTTGCATCTTGTAGGTTTGCACTTTATAGGTAGAAGTTGGTGACCCACACACAGATACACTATGCTTTGCATGTGTGTGTGCAGCCACTGCAAATTGCATCTTTTTCTCGGCTTACCTCACGTTTCTCGCTCGTTTCGCAAGCTATTGAAGAGTTTCCTTTGTCTCGCCCTCTCCCTCCCTCTCCCCCTGTCTTTGGCTCTGTCTGGAACTGACAGCCGCCGATCCACGTGTATATATGCCATATTATATATCCGTATTTCAATTCACTTCTTTGAAGTTTGGTCCATTTTATTGATGGCTTCAGTGCATCTTCATTTATGCATTCCATGAGAATGGAAAATGTGAAGTGAATTTAAAAAAAAATTTTGGAAATAAATTGTTTTTTGAGGAGAACTATTTAGTTTAAGGAGTATTGAAATAATTTGTCATTATTCTTACTAAATTATTATTTAATTTACATCATATTATAAGAACAGAAATCAATCTTATTTGCCTAGCACTTTTTATAATTAAAAACATAAAATTACCCATTTACAAAATATTTTAACAACATTTTCTAAAGAGAGAAGCTTTTTATTTATAATTCTTTCCCATATTTTAGATATTAGAATATACATTAACATTTATTCCCAAGAACTCTTTGACTTTAAAATTTTAAATTTAAAAATTTTGTTTTATGAAGCTACAAAAACAAGATGTGCAACAGTTGTACAAAATCTTCCCTTTTACCATTTCCCCCATTTTGCATTATTTTTTGCTTGTTTTGTTGTTCAATTTTTTTGTTTTTACACCTTAGCTGCAGACCTGTGTTTGTTATGTTTTTTTATTCTGTTTTTGGGTACTTCCCCTTTGTCTTTATGCGATTTATTTTTATTGTTCACTGAGTCTGGTCCAGAGATTTATGCGCTTACCATACCCATATTTTTGTTTCTTCCCATTTTTTACATACATTTATTGATGTAAGGTGAGGGGAATGCAATTTTATTACAAAATTTATTAAAAGTGATTTTTTATGGATTGCCATTTAAATATACAAGAGCAGAGTGCAGCGGTTTTTTTATGATTATCAAGACAAGTTTTAATTTTTTCGCAAAAAAACAAAAAACAAAACCCGTGGAAAACAGGATATGCACTAAAAATATTGCGCAAACTTTAAACATTCAAACAGAGCTACACATGCAATATTTTTCCCACTGCAAGCCTGTTTTCCATCTTCGCCTCTTGACGTTTGTTTGATGTTTGCTGTTCGATTGGATCGCCAGCCATTTAAAAGTTCGGGCATTAAAATTTATAGCCACCAAATGGCAAACAACTGATTGGCAAAGAAGGAAGCCAAGGCAAAAGCCGGACAAACATTACAAAACAAATTTTTAAAAATATTTAAAAAACAAACAAACAGCAAACGTTATTGTTTATAATTTCTTTTGAATGATAACTAATTAAATAATTAAAAACTTTTTCATTAAAACATAAAGCCTGCACACCTAACCCCCTATACTTCCCTTTATCGAAATTTAAATTTAGAATAGATATTATTAATTGCATTTATGACAACCTTCTGGAACCACCTCCTCCTATATCTGTCACTAGTTTTTCACCAAAATAAATGGTAGACAACTAACTTTTCGTATGCAGTCAAAACTTCAAGACAACGCACACACTCTCAAAGACATGTGAAGGAGGGGGCAAGGAAAATGAAAAAGAGGAAACTGCATTGAAACTCATAAATCGAGTTTTTCCAATTTTATCCGACTAGCTCTAAGCTCTCAACTTCTTCCCCCTTTTTACGCCCGTTGCTGCTCTATCGTCTTCTTTGCACACGTCAAGGCGACGCGTTTTTCTTTTCCAAGCTGATTTTTCCTCATCGACTAATTTTTCTTTTCCATGCACACACACACACACACATACTCCCATAAACTTGTATTTTCCGAGACTTAATCATTATTTTTCCAGTGCTTTGCTTTTATTACTTGTTCACACACACTAGTGTCCAAATTTTTTTTTTTTTACCCTTTTAGAGGGTATCATTATTTGGATTATTTGTTTGTCAAGTAAGAAAGGAGATGTATCTTTGACCTTGAAAAATGTTAGCCTTCTAAGTAACTTTAATAAATTATGGATGATCAAACAATTTAAATATATTTGAAATCAATTTCTGAAGCGTCTAAAAGTATGCAAAGAATAATTAAAGAGCTTTGCTAGAGTATCAAAACTGCGTTCTGTTAAGGTTTCCAGTTTTGTTTATTTTTATTTTTTTATGGGTGGAAAACGGGGTACTCTTCTTTTTCTTCCCACCTCTTTGGGTTTTTCTTCCACATCTTCGTGTTTCGTTGTACTTGTCTTTTAGCACTCTTCTGTGTGCATTGATTTCTTTGTTTGCCAACAACAACAACAACAAAAGCTGCAGCAATAACAAATGCATCTAAGTAAGTGTGCATCTGTATCCGTATCTGCGTGCGAGTGTGAAATGTATCTGTATCCGTAAGTTGACTTGTTGACTGCTCAGCTTACTTTGATTCAGAATCAAGAACCACTAAAGTGGAATTACATACCTTAGACGCAGGTTTTAGCTTTGCTCTTAGCTTAGTTTACTTTTCCCTTTAACTTTAAAAGGTTTGATTTGATGTTTTTTGTAGAAATTACTTGAAATTATTAGGGGAAATATATAATATTAGCAGAAAATTTAAAAATAAACTAGGATACTTATAATCTCAGTTTATATTTATATTTAATTTTTTATGTCTGTATGGCTGAGCCCGCTCTCTTCTTTCACTTATTTTCTCACTCTCTATACCTCTCTCACTCTCTTTCTCCTTCTTTCTCTGTCCCACACTCTCTGCTGATCAAGTGCTCAATTATTAGGACTTGTTGTACTTCTTGGCTTCCATTGACCATTCCGTGATTCCGAAAATCGCATACCAATGCTTCCAGTGAAACCAATTCCAGTTTTCAATTGGAACAGCAAAACGAACAAAAAAAGAAGAAGTCTCTCTTGTATCTCATGCTCTCTATCTCTCCCTCTCTTTTCCACTATTTTGCTCTCTGTCGCGAGTTCAGAAACCCATAAAGCAGCGCTGCCAACGTCGCGGCCAACGTCATCGCACTTGCCTTGCATTTGTATCTGTGTATCTGTATCTGTGCGATCGCATTTCCAGTTAGAAGCTGCAAAGACCTGTAGCAGAGCATATTTATATGAGAGTATAAGAGCGAGAGCTGTATAAGAGCACTGGCTTAGAAGAGAACCTTTGAGGGGTTTTTTTTTAATTTTTGGGGTATACGAATTTTTGAATTCCCTACAAGGGTTTTTATTTATTTTAAATTATCTTTGGGTTTTATTTTGAATATTTAAAGTCTATGTAATTATCAAATTAAGTAAATAAACAAAATATTTAAACCATTAAAGAAAACAAATATATAAAAATAATTATATTATGAATTTAATTTAGAAATCAGTAATTGATTATCTACATTGAAAATGTGATAATCTGGCTTTAACCCATTGACAGACTTCCTGAAATAAGTACTTTCCTTAGCTCGATATCTGACCTCCAGGAAATATGTATTCCACTTAACCATAAAAACCCAACAGAAATAAGTAAAACGTTCTTAAAGTGTCGTGAAATTAAATTGAAAGTGAATTTTAATTTCATTCCTTGTCTGTGCTAATGAATTAACCAAAAATTTGATGGCTCCTTAAAGGCGAGCTGGTCGCGAAACTGTCGTTAAAAGTTGAAAAATCGCTCGCCATTAAGCCAAACCCTTTTCTTTTTTTCGTTAAATTACAAAAAAAAAAAGGTGTAAATGTAAAGGTCTGTATTCGTTATTGCAAAATGGGTATATGTATGTAAATAAATTATACGAGCTACCGCAATCAATTTGCGTGCTAATGAAAAGTCATTAAACGAAGTGCCGAAGCTGTTGGCAATCGACCTCTCCTCCGCCGGGTACCTTTGTCATAAATAAGAACGAAAAAAAAAAAATACAGAGAGGAAAACTCTGAAAAAATCTTGGAAAACTCAGGCACGCAGAAAGGCTAAACAGAAACCATAATAAACCAAAGGCGTGGGCTGAACTCCATTCCATTCAATGGGCCAAAAAGGCCAAGACCTTTGACGTTTTCAGCCTTTGATTGCGGCCAGTATTATTCTTTCTGGGTTCAACTCTTGTCTGATCTCTCTGCCTTGACACATTTTTCGAAGACACAATAAAAAGCAAAAACAAAAAATAAAACAACTAAAGGAGAAGCAGACAACGCAGAAACCGCAATTGAAGAAACTGCACAAAAGGCTTGAAGTTTGTCAGCACTTTGACATGTTAATTACATTTACGTTTGCCCATGATCATAATCAAGTCCATGATGATGCTGATGATGATGATGATGAGGTGACAGCCCGCATTGGAGTGGCAAAACAACAACCCACAAAACCTGACAATCCGACGACCAACTGACTGACAATCAATTTTTCTGCACACCCACAGATTGAGGCGCCTGGCGAATAATGCAGCTTCTCGAAAGCAGAGAAGGCCTACGGATGAGCTCGTTTGAGTTCTTAGTCATTGGGAACAAGGAATTAATATATTTTAAATATATTTTATATTTTTTAAATAAAAGTTCGGGAGAGTTCAAGCCTAAACGTTTATTTCTTGTTAATTAAAAATAAAACTCTTAATCTGTGACCTTATATACTCAAAGGAATTTCCTTTCTGCATTTTTTACTATTATAAATAAAAATTTAATATTAAAAATAATATTTTCATAAAATTATAATTTACTTTGACAACTTTAGGTTAATTATTAAACATCTCAAAATGTATCTTTCAATCTTTAAAATGCGTCACCTGCTTTCAGGCTTGCAACTTCACCCAAAAGCCGGTGACACTGGAATCTCTAGGTTGGCCACAAAAATTAAAAAAAATAAATAAAATGAAATAAAAAAAATACCTCACAAAAAAAACCGAATCTTGATGGATGTTGTGCCGCTGAAAATATGAAAAGAAACGAAGGAGGATTGGGGATGGAGGAGCAGGGCCCAGCGTTGTCATTTGATGTCATCGTATGATATGCAATTTAAGCAACAATTTATGATAGCTGCCTAAGCACGACAACAACGATGACAAGGCAATGTTGTTGCGACTGCAGAAACTCACTGAAACTCTCAGAAACTCAAGGAAAAACTCAGGGGGCTGTCACACATGTGGGAGGAGGCGGCGGCTGATTGAAAGAGATAAACCATAAGATGCAAATCCGTACCGTTTTCTCTTTCCGCATTTTAATGCACTCGAATGTGAACCTGCGGCGGTTGCAGGGCAATTGTTGTGACACACAAAAAGGAATCAAGTTGGCCAAGTGCACTAGAGGAATTGTGGATATATATATAGAAGGGTTAAGAATTGCTCTTAATTTTTAGAAAAAAATATTTACAAGAAAATAATCATTAAATCGAGCTCTCAAGAAAATCTTGCCTTGTTTTGCAGCTTTGACTTCTGAGATGTTCTTCATTTTTCTTGACGGCAGCAAAGAAAATACTAAAGCTGCCAAATGACTGAAGCCAAAATATAGTATAGATATAGCGGCAATAAAAAAAAAATAGAACAACAAAATATTTAGCAATTTTTTAAGTACAAAAACTGAGCAGACACTGAATATTTATATTTACCAAATAAATATTTTATGAAAGCGTCTTCCTAATAAATTCTGTTTAAGATTTTTGTTGTTTCATAAGTATATAAGTTACTTATTTAGAATTTTCATATATATTATGTCTGCTATATGATGTTGACAACATTTTCACATTCCCATAGTTATTTGTATCTCGCAGTATGCGAATGCACGGATATTATTAAACTAAATAAGTATATGTCACGTACAGGACATGTCTTCGTCTTCCCTCTGCTCCTTCGTGGCTCTACATTTCTTCGCTCAGCTCTCCAAGGAAGGTCCTTGTAAGCTCGTTAAGAGTCGAGGAGAAAGCGAAGACGATGGCATCCATACATGTCAATGCCAGATGCCATTTTGTGCCACTTATCAGCTTAGTGACAGCTTCAAAGATACTCTGCGTCCAGCTTCTTGTAAGGACGATGCATTAGGGCAATTTATGGGAATTTTTGAACTGAGTAAATAAGTAATTTTATAAAGATTATATACTAAAAATTTGTTTAAAAATTTAAAAGGATTTAAAAATATTATTTCTTTAAAAATTTGAGCCTTGAATTGAAATTACTAAACAAGAGAGAGCTATCTTGTACGCAAACAAATTTTATTTATATTTTATTATAAATTATTTGTTTTAAATTTTATAATTAATTATAGAGTATTATAACCTCTAGTATGTATATAAAAGCTGTCACTTGTCATCTTCAATAACCAAACTGCAGCATCTGTTCCCAAAACGATGATGTATTGCCCTCAATGAAATGTCAAACGCTGCGTTGCCTCTCAATTAGTTGCAGTCAACTTTTCCCTCTCTATTCACCCAGTTATATATATTTTTTTATATATATTCCCCTTTTCCCAGATTAAGTTAAAGTCGACAAGGTGAAACTTTATTTTTAGCCCGGCTCAACTTCAGAGCTGGCAATTTTTTTTATTGTCGTTGCCGAAATACCTTGAGCAGGAATGAGCTCCTCGGGCAACTCTTCCTTCACAGCCATCAACTAGGCTGGTGGAAAAAAGTTTATAACTTCCCAAGCACAGTGAGGAAATGTTAGCGACGAAGTATAAATTATATATATTAAGGTATAATATAGAAAAATTATATAGAAAATAGTTTATTTAACTAAAAGCCTTGTTTAAAATGTTAAACCCAAATGGGAACCTTTTTAAAAATAAATAAATAAAATATGTCCATCGAATAAGACTTACTTATTAGATTTAAAAAGTTATATAAAAAAATAATAAATAATTTTTGAGACTGTTTTTAACACGTATTTTTCGATTTTAGTTTTAAAATCAAAATTCTAAAGACCAAAACTATTTTATCTTTTTAAATAAAGATTTACTAAAGACTCCCAAACTCAGCTCTCAAAATCTATCTGAACCTCTAACCTTTGAAATCAAAATCCCAACCTTTGCTAATTTTTGTGTTTTCCTTTCTTCCTCTGTAGAGGACTCGGCAAAAGGTATATTTTTTACCACTCCAGAGACTTTTCACTGTGCCCTTTTTCCACTTTTTCCCAGTGACCTGACCAAAAGCCTCCAGGAGGAAGCGCAGTGACAAGAGATTTAGTTGACTTTTGTTTTGCTACGGAAATGGCAAAATGGCATGACAAAACGAAGAATGCACAAAAGGTATGAGTGGGCGTTAAGGTGGGTGTGTGTGTGTGTGCGGGTGGTTGTGCCGGTGTGAAATGAAACGGACGTGCAGCTCTGCATTGCCTTTTGTCTAGCGCAGTTTTCTGCAGCTTGTCCCTTGCAAATTGCATGCAGGCACGCCACAAGGATGACGACGACCATGTTGATGTGGAATCTTCCGCCCAACAAAGCCACCTTAGCTAGGAATCCACCCCGGGGACTGAAGGACAGGCAAGAACTTGGTGGAATTTAAGTCTAGGTGTTTTTGAGGCGGTGGCTTATCCTTCGCTCAGCTGCATTAAAAAATACAACAAAAAAAAATGTTGTTTGACGTTGGACATATGCCGAGAAGAGGGACACAAAATGATGTTAAGATTAAAGCGGGGTTTTAGTTACTTTTGAGCTTAAATTACGCACAGGAATATATTTTTTTGCAACTGATAAAACTTATCATTATTAGAAAGGTGAGAACAAAGCTGATGATAATAATCAAGAATATATTGCCACTAATTTTCCTAAACTTCACAGTTATAAATCCATCTCTACAAGGTATATTTACCAATAATTTATAACTTCCCCAAGCAAACCAAATTCTACAGCAAATAAAACCAAAGAAACTACTTGTAAAAGTATAAAAATAGTTATTAAAAAAGTTATTCTTTAAAATTAGTTTATGATAAACAACAAAATACTCTACATTTGCTTAACCTTTCCTGGATAATTAAGGTAAAAGGTGAAAATGGATATACTTTATATCATCAAGAGCTTTGCTTTGCTGCAACTTTTTCCTTAAAATCCACCGCAGTCTAGATAATAAACTTCCTCTCTGTGCTCCCCTAGCCAAAGTCTCAAGTTTCTTCAATACATTTTCACCGTGAGAAGTGTGTCAAGGTGGTGCCAGGCAAAAAAAAAACTTCTCCGGCGTGTTGGCAAACGAAAATTAGATTTCCACCAGCCTCAATTTTCCTCCTCTCGGCACTCAATTTCCCTGGCCAATGTGTCAAAGTGTTCTACCTGGGCAAAAGTGCGTCAGGCAAAGTGCCGCCAAAGCTTCGTCGCAGGAAAAAGAAAGTAATTAAAATTAATTATAGGGCAAAATGGCTGCGCCAATAAAGTTATTCAAAAGTTTTTTTTCAACACACACTTATACAAACTTGAGTATATATATATTTAATAAATTTAATGCCCAATTAATTGCTCAACGCTTAAAGACGCTTTCGGCCAGCAAAGCTGGTCAGCGAGCAACAAAAATATTTAATTGCATTAATAACGACATTTTTACGTGTTTGCGTCTCAATTAGACGTTTTAATTAAAATTATGATGACCGTCGGGACGGTGGAATGGCGTACCGGAGAGCTTGCTAAAAGTAATTTTCAACTAAAAAGACCCGACTTAAATTTGTTCACAAGTCTTTTGTGAAATAAATAATTGCTAGTCCCTAGGAAACGGAGATTAACTTGAAATTTAATGGACTTCTAATTATAGATATTTTTATTATGTGTTGTTTTTCTAATGAATAGATACTTTTTCCTTAGACTATGCCGTTATTATGTTTTATTATTATTTACAATTATTTTAGGACTATTTTTAAATATTTTAAAAGGGAAATATAAAAAATATATTTTAACAAGCTGAAATAAAAAAAAAAAACCTTCATTGATTTACCTTTAATCCTCAAAATAATAATAATTGTTACCCAAAACTCTTATGCTCTTTAAATTAATTATTATAACTTTATTCATACCTATACCAAAAAGCAGATAATTATAGTAATAGTACTCAATATTACATTAAAATCAACATGTGTTCTGTGTTTAGTTTGCAATTATTCTTCAGATTTTGTACAATTAATTTACACTGTTCCAGCAGGATCTGTGCAGGCAAAACTGTAATCATTGAAACTTGTAATGCAATTACCTTAGCTTAAACTCTGTTACAGTCTCTCTCAAACTGTAATCAACATTGGACCACGCCAAAGCCAGTAAATTGGCCTTTTAAATAGCCTCGAGCTGCTTTGGCCAACCCCAAAACTGGCCGTAAAGTGAGTGAATTTAAAATCTCACAATATGCGAAGCTCAGCACAAAATTAAAGTCAATTAAGTAAAGGCTGGCAATAATTAAAGTAAGCAAGCAGCAACAACAACAAAAGGAACAGCAGCCAGAGAACAATGTTAATAATACTCTTAACCCTTCCACTCCCACAACAAACAAAATGCAACAATTGTGCAGACACGCCCCTCAAAATAAATTAAACTGAATGAACTGGGCGGATTTTGGTTTATATTTGTTGGCAGAGAGCAAAGAAAGGTACTATTTTATTAATCTAGGTACAAATTATATTTTTTGTTTAGGTAAATATTACTTAAAAAGGTTTGTTTAAAAGGTTTTATTTCACTTGAGACTTTTCTGTTTTATTGTAAGCATAATAAATGTAAACAAATATATTCCTTTTATAAAAATCTGTATATTTAAATGTACCTAAGACAGGGACTTCAACTAAAAAAGTTTATTAAGTTTATTATTTTATAATTTCTTTTAATATTAGTATAAACCCATGTTATTTTTATTTTTTATTTTGAATCTTAGTAAATTAAAGTAAAAAGCATTTAATATAAATTTTATGTACCTTAAGGTACAATATCATTCAATATACATTTAATGTACTTAAAGGTACAATTCTCTAAAATTAAATCCTATCCAATGCCATCACTATGTATGTTGGTTAGTAGAGATATCCCGATAAGGAACCGGAAAGGGAAAAGCTTTTAGCGATTTATGGGCACACAAAGTTCGTTAACCAACACTGCCGCATAACCACACACACACACAAGGAGATTTTCCTACACTTATCCATGTATTTGTGCATGCAAACACACACACACAAAGCTGGGGTCAGATTACCAGCAAATTAGCGGTTTATTAAAGCGCCATTAACACTTTATAATTTAAGGCCCCCAAAAAGAACACTCATACACACACACAGAAACCGCCAAAAGGCAAAAAGCGCCGGATAAAAAAAGAGGTGGCAGCTGTGATGGGCGTGGCCGGAATGGGGATGAGATTTTCCAAAGGCAATGATCTAAAATGCAGCCCAAAAAAAATGTTAAAGTCAGGGGCGGGGCGTGGTCGTCAGCTAATGAAGTGCTGGTACCAAAAAAAAAAAATAAGCTGAGCTATTCACGGCTGAAAAATTACATAAGCGAAGAACGGAAAGGATGAAATGCAAAAAGAGGTGCGAAAAGCCACTAGATGCACAGGGAAAAATTAGTATAAATTTAAATAACATATGTATATGTGAAAAAAAATGTATAAAAATAACAAATTACAGTTCAAATATTTAAAACTAGTTGTATTATTTTTTTAAGAGTTATGTTTGATAAATTGTTCAAAAAAATAATATTTTACTGTGAAATTTTCAATCCTGTTATGATTGTAAAGCTAAGTATTTTGTTTAATTAATAAAAAAAATATGTAATAACTTCATTGATAATTTTTATTTTAAAAATATAAGAATAGTTTTAAATAAAATGAAACTAGTTGCTTAGTAATTTATTATGTTCCCTGACTAAATTTTCCCTTAAAGAAATTTATAAAAATTTTAAAGCCAATTTTTCGTAGATCTTCTTTCTCAGTATTTAAAAAATATTATATAATATTATTTAATTACAAACAAGTTAAAAAATCTTTAATATATCCATTATTTTCCCATGTACACCAGGTGGCAGTAGAGTCAACTCAGTTTATTATTTATTTATAAAGTATTTTCAAAGGCTCTAAGTGAGCCGGTGGAAAGGAGCAAGGTAGGCAGGCCAGGAGCAAGCCGAGATTATGGGCTCTGACCTCAGATTTAGTGTGAATGAGATGAGTTATGTGGGTCTGTTGGGTAATACTATATAACCTGGCTGGTAAGTGCAGTGAGGTGTAAACGAGGGGCGGT